>JAJPUD010012521.1:0-48953 GCA_023553655.1 Myrmecobius fasciatus | reverse complement strand
TTTTTTCTAATTTCTTATTTATTTATTTATTTTAAAGCATTTTTTTTCTTCTTAAGTTTTGAGTTCTACATTCTCTCCTTCCCTCTCACCATCTCCACTAAGAAGGTAAACAATATGATAGCAATTATATATGTGAAATTATGTAAAACATATTTTTAGCCACATGACAAAAAAGCAAAAAATAAAGCCAGAAAAATTAACTTCAATTTGTACTCAGAGTTTATCAGTTCTCTCTTTGGAGTAAGATAACATTTTCCCATCATGAGTCTTTTGGAATTGTCTTGTATTATTGCATTGATCAGAATAGCTAAGTCTTTCAAAGTTGGTCATTGTGACAACATTGTTGGTACCATGCACAACAGTTCTCATTTCAGTTTGCATCAGTTTATATAGATCTTGCTATGTTTTTTTTTTTTCTGAAACCACCTCCTTGTCATTTCTTATAGCATAACAGTGCTCCATTACAATCATATACCACAACTTATTCAGTTATTCTTCAATTGATGAATATCTCTTCATTGCTAAATTCTTTGTCACCACAAAAACAGCTGCCATACATATTTTTGTATATATAGGTCCTTTCACTTTTTCTTTGATCTCTTAGATATTAGTGGTAGTATTGGATCAAAGACTGGGTACAATTTTATAGCCTTTTGGACATAGCTCCAGATTGTTCTTTAGAATGGTTGGACCAATTTATTACTTCATTCATAGTTCATATATGTATCTATTTTCCCTCATCCTCTCCAGCATTTGTCATTTGTTTTAGCTGTAAGGTAGTGCCTTTCTCTAATTAATAGTGATTTAGAGCATTTTTCATATGACTACAGATAACTTAAATTTCTTCTGCAAAAAACTGCATGTTCATATGCATTAAACAGCTATATATTAGGGAATGGATCTTATTTTTAAAAATTTGATTCAGTTCTTTATATATTTGAAAAATGAGGCCTTTATCAGAGAAATTTGCTGCAATTTTTCTCATTGTCTCTGGTACATTTTAACAAGATGTAGTTTCCCTGATGATGTTTTTTAATTGGATCTATTTCTGCATTTGCTTTATCTGAGACCATGATTGCTACTCCTGCCTTTCCTTTAGCTAAAATATAGTACATTCTGCTCCAATCATTTATTTTTTATCCTGTGTGCCTTTTTATTTCAAGTGTGTTTCATGTAAAGAATATATTATTGAATTCTGGTTTCGAATCCATTCTGTTATCTGCTTCCATTTTAATGGGTTAGCTCTTCCATTCCCATTTACAGTTATGATTACCATTTATTTCTCTCCATATTGATTTTTTTCTATTATCTTTTTATCCTGTCCCTCTTCAAAAGTCTATTTTGCTTTTAACCACTTGATCTGCATTCCTTAATATACCCTCCCTTCTTTCATTTCCCATCCTCCATATATAATATTCCCTTCTTTTATTTCCCTGTTGGATAAGATAAATTTCTATACTAACTCGAGTGTGTATGTATGTGTGTATTTTCCCCCTTTTAACCCTTTCTAACAAGAGTGAGGTTCAAGCATTACCCCCCAACCTCCTACTCCCCCCTCCACTATAAAAACCCTTCCTTGTGTCTTTTATGTGAGAAAAATTTCCCTATTTCATCTATTCTTTCCCCTCTTTTCTCAATGCATCCCTCTTTCTCATCCCTATATATTTGGAGATTATTCCAACATGATCAATTCAAATCTATGTAGTCTATGTAGATTCCTCCTAACTGCTCCAATAATGACAAGATTCTTAGGAGTTTCATGTATCATCTTTCCATAAAAATAGGAATAAAATCAATTTACCTTTGAGAGCCTTATGGTTACTCTTTCATGTTTACCTTTTTATGCTTCTCTTGAATCTTCTGTTTGAATGGCCTATTTTCTATTCAGTTCTGGTATTTTATTTCTAGAATGCTTAGAAATCCTCTATTTTATTAAATATCTATTTTTCTTTTTTTTAATTAAAGCTTTTTATTTGCAAAACATATGCATAGGCAATTTTTCAACAATGATCCTTGAAAAGCTTTCTGTTACAAATTTTTCCTTCCTATCCTCCACTCCCTCCCCTAGATGGCAGGAAGTCTAATTACATGTTATATTAAAATATTTGACAGATCGAATATGTGTTTACATATTTATACAGTTATCTTGCTGTATAGGAAAAAAAAACCTGAGAAGGAAAACATAATGCAAGCAAACATCAAGTGTGTGTGAAAATGCTGTGTTGTGGTCCAGACTCAGATCCCACAGGCCTCTCCCTGGGTGTATTTGGCTTTCTTCATCACTGAATAACTGGAATTGGTTTGAAACATCTTATTGTTGAAGAGAGCCATGTCCATCAGAACTGATCATCTTATAGTCTTGCTGTTGCCGTATACAATGATCTCCTGGTTCTGCTGATTTCACTCAGCATCAGTTCATACAAGTCTCTCCAGGCCTCTCTGAAATCATCCTGCTGATCATTTCTTACAGAACAATAATATTCCAGACAGATTTCACTTTTGATTTCTTGAAATATAGTTTCCAGGATTTTAAAAATTCATGACTTTTAGGAAGTCCAATAATTCTCAAAAATTGCTACTTGACCTGTTTTCCAGGTGAGGTTGGTTTTTTTTTTTTTTTTTTTGGATATCAGATTTTTTATATTTTGTTTTCATTTTCTTTTATTTTGTTCAAATATTTTTTTCACTCATGGAGTCTTAATTATTCTAATTTTCAAGGACTCAATTTTTAAGGTTTACCCTATTTTCTGCTTACTCTCTTTCCAGTTCTTTCCTCAAGAGCTTTATTTCATTAAAAAAAATATTGTTCCACTTCTAGGTATTCAGCTAGCTTTTTTTTTTAAACTTTTTATTTGCATAACACATGTATGGGTAGTTCTTCAACATTGATCCTTACAAAGCTTTCCTTTACAAATTTTCCCCCTGGTCCCCTCACCTCCCCTAGATGGCAGGAAGTCTACTACATGTTAATTATATTAAAATACTTGACAAGTTGAATATATGTATACATATTTCCATACTTATCTTACTGTGCAAGAAAAATCGTATCTACATGAATAAAAAAAATCAGAAAAAGGAAACACAATGCAAGCAAACATCAATAGAGAGCATGAAAATGTTATGTTGTAGTCCACATTTCGTATCCCTCTCTCTGGGTGTATATGGTTTTCTTCACTGAACAATTGGAACTGGTTTAAAACATTTCATTGTTGAAGAGAGCCATGTCCATCAGAATTGATCATCATCAATTTTGTTGTTGCTTTGTATAATGATCTGGTTCTGCTGATTTCACTCAGTATCAGTTCATACAAGTCTTTCCAGGCCTCTCTGAAATCATCCTGCTGGTCGTTTCTTACAGAACAATAATATTCCATAACATTCATATGCCATAATTTATTCAGCCACTCTCCAATTGATGGGCATCCACTCAGTTTCCAGTTTCTAGCCACTACAAAAAGGGCTGCCACAAACATTCTTGCACATGTGGGATCCTTTCCCTCCTCTAAGATCTCTTTGGGATATAAGCCCAATAGAAACACTGCTGGGTCAAAGGGTATGCACTGTTTGATAACTTTTTGAGCATAGCTCCAAATTACTCTCCAGAATGGCTGGATCCATTCACAATTCCACCAACAATGTATCAGTGTCCCAGTTTTCCCACATCCCCTCCAACATTCATCATTGTCTTTTCCTGTCATTTTAGCCAATCTGACAGGTGTGTAGTGGTACCTCAGGGTTGTCTTAATTTGCATTTCTCTGATCAATAGTGATTTGGAGCACCTTTTCATATGACTAGAAATGGTTTTAATTTCATCATCTGAAAATTGTCTGTTCATATCCCTTCACCATTTATCTATTGGAGAGTGGCTTGAATTCTTATAAATATGAGACAATTCTCTATATATTTTATAAATGAGGCCTTTATCAGAACCCTTAAACATAAAGATGATTTCCCAATTTATTGCTTCCCTCCTAATCTTGTCTGCATTAGTTTTGTTTGTACAAAAACTTTTAAACTTAATATAATCAAAATTATCTGTCTGGTGTTCAATTAAGAGTTCCAGTTCTTCTTTGGACACAAATTCCTTTCTTCTCCACAGGTATGAAAGGTAAACTACCCTATGTTCCTTTCATTTGCTTATAATATCACTCTTTCTGTCTAAATCATGTGAACCCATTTAGATCTTATCTTGGTGTGCGGTGTTAGGTATGGGTCAAGCCCTAATTTCTTCCACACTAGTTTCCAGTTTTCCCAACAGTTTTTGTCAAATAGTGTGTTCTTATCCCAAAAGCTGGGGTCTTTGGGTTTATCAAACACTAGATTGCTATAGTTATTGCTTAGTTTGCCCTGTGATCCTATCCTATTCCACTGATCGACTACTCTGTTTCTTAGCCAGTACCAAATGGTTTTGATGACCGCTGCTTTATAATATAGTTTTAGATCTGGCACAGCTAGGCCACCCTCATCAGCCCTTTTTTTTCAATTCCCTTGAAATTCTTGACCTTTTATTCTTGCAGATGAACTTTGCTACTATTTTTTCTAGATCTGTAAAATAATTTCTTGGGAGTTTAATTAGTATGGCACTAAATAAGTAAATTAGTTTGGGTAGTACTGTCATTTTTATTATATTCGCTCAGCCTACCCATGCGCATTTGATGTTTTCCCAACTGATTAGGTCTGACTATTTGTGTGGAAAGTGTTTTGTAGTTTGGTTCATATAGTTCATGACTATTCCCTGGCAAATAGATTCCCTAATATTTTATATTATCGACAGTTATTTTGAATGGAATTTCTTTTTGTATCTCTTGCTGAACTTTTTTGGTAATATATAAAAATGCTGATGATTTATATAGATTTATTTTGTATCCTGCAACTTTGCTAAAGTTGTGAATTGTTTCTAGCAGTTTTTTAGTTGAGTCTATAGGGTTCTCTAAGTATACCATCATGCCATCTGCAGAGTGATAATTTGGTTTCCTCATTACCTACTCTAATTCCTTTAATCTCTTTTTCTTCTCTTACTGCCAAAGCTAACATTTCGAATACAATTAAATAGTAATGGTGACAGTGGACAGCCTTATTTCACTCCTGATCTTATTGGGAATGGGTCATTTGTCCCCAGTACATATGATACTTGCTGATGGTTTTAAATAGATGCTACTGATCATTTTAAGGAAAAGCCCATTTATTCCTATACTCTCTAGTGTTTTTAATAGGAATGGGTGTTGGATTTCTTGATCTATTTTCAAGGTCACTTATTTTTTGAATTAGATATTTCATATTTTCTTACTTTTTTTGTTCGACTTCTGATTTCTGGGCCTGCATTCACTCTCTAATAGCCCTCTCTTGTAGACTTTCCCAAGTTGTTTTGGCTAGAAAAATATCTTCTTTTGACCTTTTGTTGGTTCTGCTGCTTCAAAATTTGATTTGAAGTATTATTTTAAAGTTGTTTAGAGGGGAATGTTGGAAGAGTTCAGCTAGGTTCTAGCTTGTAATTTATTATCTTGTTGGGTTTTCCTCTTTTGATGTTGAAGCTCTGGATTTTGGCTGTGATATTATTGGGACTTTTCCATTTTGGTCTCCTTTTAAGAGGTTATTGGTGAATTTGTAATATTTTTGCTTTGCCTTTTGGTTCTAATAGTTTTGGACAGATTTCACTTTTTATTTCTTGAAATATAGTTTCCAGGATTTTAAAAATTCATGGCTTTTAGGAAGTCTAATAATTCTCAATTACTACTTGACCTGTTTTCCAGGTCAGTTTTTTTTTTTTGATATCAGATTTTTTATATTTTATTGTTTTCATTTTTTTTATTTTGTTCAAATATTTTTTGACTCATGGAGTCTTAATTATTCTAATTTTCAAGGACTCAATTTTTAAGGTTTACCCTATTTTCTGCTTACTCTCTTTCCAGTTCTTTCCTCAAAAGCTTTATTTCATTAAAAAAATATTGTTCCACTTCTAGGTATTCAGCTAGTTGTTGAAAAAACATCTTTCTTCCCCCTCCTTTGAGTCTCTGCTGGAAGTTGTTATGGGGTTAACATCTGCAATAATTTTTGATACTAGATTTCTAAAAAACATAATCATTTCTCCAATCTTTGTTCCTGGAGTTTTGTGTTAAGGCCAAGCTTCATCTCTTGATACACCTTTGAGCGGTGTGTTCAACCCAGCTTGGTCCCTAGATTCTTAGGCTGAACTTCATTTCCTAGAGTTTGGGCTCCCTAAATTTTAGAGATTGAGAACCCTGGATCCTCAGATCACTCTTTTTCATTTCAGGACTGAGTGTTAGGATCCTCAAAGATATTGTTCTTGTCCTCTTATCATCGCAGCCTGTACTGGGCAGTATTGTGCTTGTTGCCTGCTGCTGCTTCCCGAAGTTTAAAAAGTCCCTATTAGGGGCTGTTTTAAACACTCTGGAACTTAAGGGGAGCACTCCACTCTTATTCTTGGACATAGAATCTTTCAGGTTACATGTATTCAATCTCTGGAAGTGTTCTGTAGGTAAGAGCCCCTTTTGCTTATAGGCTGCTAGCTGATTTTTTGTGTAGTTCTGAGAAAATAAAATCACTAATTTCTCATTGAATTTCTTAATTATTGTTCCGTCTGGAAAACTTCAAGGTTTTGTTGGAATAGGTATATACATATATATATATATATATGTATATATATATATATTTTGTGGGAATAGGTAATTGCTATCTATTCAGGTGGCCATTTTGGCCAAAAGAGCTGTATAATTCAAAGTTGCCACATCATCTCTTAAGTGCAAATATAATCCCACACATTGTCTGTGTGGATTGTTTGTGTGTGTATGTATCTTTATCTATCTCAATATAATCAATATCTCAATATAAAGGTACAGATAGACTTCTAAACTCTTTATATCTATTGTATTTATATCTATTGTATTCAATTTTTTATGCAAATATTTTCCTTCCAACAGAATATAATCTCCTTGAAAGCAGACACCATTTGCCTTTGTATCTCTCATGCCCAGGCATAATGATTGATTTTCAGTAGCTCTTAATACTTATTGAATTGAATCATAAATCAGACTCCCTATATACACCATTGATGGCTAATACTGTAACAGGATTGGCACACCTGGTGGTGTATGGACAGAAAAATTCAGTGCATTTCCTTCAGATAGGGTTAGTGACAGATGAGGCCTTGGTCTCTCTCCTCCTTTTCCTCCCTGCCTAGAGAAATTTTTACACTAACAAGGAGGGGTAAAGACTTAAATCCAGGGACAAAGCTTTAACAGTGAGATTTTAGGACTCCTCAATAGATGAGTAAAGGAAATTGGTTTGGGGACCTTTTAGAATTCCTGAAAGTATACAAGAGAGGCAACTATCTAATCTGAAGGTTATTCAATTTATAGATGTATATTCATGCCCACCTGACATGGACAGGCCTTAGATGTGTCATAGGTGTCATAGATTGTCAGTTCTCACTGATTACCATTTTGTAGGAACAGGTGATTGGTACCTAACTTGGCAAAAAAGATAGTTCTAGGTCAGATCCAACCACATCTCCTGATCACTTGTTCAGGCTAAGTATGGGTCTAACCTATCACAATGACAACATATGAGGAAGGGACTTGAGACCCAACAGTGAGGGAACTGCACTAAACCTCCCAGCTTTCATCAGCAATTCTTTGCATTCAAGTCACCTTTACTTCTCAGGCAGCATTTCCAAATCTTGTGTCCTGTACCCTAGTCATCATTCTCATCTCAACTTCCTCCCCTCCCTTTAGAAACGTGGACTCTTGTCCCTAAAACATCTCCTATACTGGCATGTATACATACTTATGCATATATGAGCTATTGATGCAAATATAGGCCGTGCTATCTGCTTTTTTCTGATTAATTCAAAGCCCAAGAGAGGTCTATTGTTGATAGTATTGGTGTTTACATTTTTCTCTTTTCAAAGAGATAAAATTTTAGGAGTAAGACATATATGAGGTGTTCCAAAGGTCTTAGTGTAGTTTTGAACTTTTAAAGCTAAAGTTGTACTAAGACTTTTGGGACACTAAGTATGTGGTAGAACTCTCTCTTTCCACCCACACCCACACCCCCATATTCAGATCAATATTGGATATATACACACATACCCAACACACTAGAATGCACATTCACACGTAGCCATATGTGAGTACATAATATACTGCTCACATACATATATACCCATGTTCACACCACACTATTACACATGTATCTGCATTCACACGAATTCATACATAGGCAATACATACAAAGTGCACTAGTATGCTCACACACATGCTCACACATATCTGTGTTTATCCATGTCCATATACTGTGGACATATCTTTATTTCCTGGCGTTGGAGCCCAGCTCACATGTTCCTATGCCAGGTGTAATACTGCATGTCCCTGGGGAGGGAAGAGCAGAGTACGTGAGGTTGAGGATCAGAAGGGCTTGCTGGGGCCGGGACCAGAAGGTCCAGGGTGCCCAGAAGGGCCTGGGGGACTCTGCTTCTCAAGGGCCTCATATTCCGAGGAAGGGAGGATGATATCTCGGAGGGCAGGCATATCAGCAAAAGGTATGCAGTCAGCTCCTGAGGGGGAAACCAGCATGGGGTGGGGAGAGGGATGGTCATGGATAGTTGTGGGAGGTGGCTGTGAGGAGTGGGTGACAATAGATGGGATGGGCAAGAAAAATGGTTAGTTGGAGGATAGTCTGAGAGTTATGGGGAATGATTACATAAGAGCTGGTCCTAGACCCAAGGAGAATGGCACTGGAAGAATAGATATAGACAAAGGGATGGAGGAAGAGATGGGAAATTGGGGCAGATACATAAAAAAGAAGTGGGAGTGGGTGGGTTATGGGGATTGGGAAACTCCTCACTATATGACCCTCCTGCACTGTATGGCCCCCTTCACTGTATGGCCCTTCTTTCCAAATAGAATTCCTCACCATATGGTCTTCCTTACCATTTGACTCCTCCTCCATATGGCCCTCATAATTCTGTACAGCCAACCTCGTTATATGGCTAACCTTACCATATCACCTTTCTTGACATATGGCTTCCTTGTCCATCTGGCCTCCCTAGACACCCTCATAAAGCTATCCTTCCATCTGGCCCTTATAAGGGGGATGTTCATCTTGTTTTGTTGGGATTTAATGTTCATATCCAATTTTAGTGTTTATTTAACATATTATACAGTATAAGAACATAATTAAGGAACTTTAGGATAAGTCCTCCTTTCCTGGGCTGGGGGTCCCTCAAGGATGAGTCTTCAGGGAGAATTTGGGGAATTGATCAGATTTGATAACGTAAATTTGAGCCACAGTTTCCCCCTTCTGCTCTCTCTTTTGTTTGATACCTCCAAGAAGGGAGGGAGGCAAATGGAGCAAGAACCTCATTCTTTTCATCTAATTATGAGGATGGAAGGAATTGGGTCAGAAGTTGAAATAAAGGAATAGAACCAGTGACTTGCTGCTCTCTAAGCTGGATCAGCCAAACCAATCAACTTTGTTTATACTTCAGTTAAGTTTGGATTAAAAAAAAATCCTCCTCTCTTTTTATGCCAATGTGTTAATTACTCTTACTAGTTCTATTCTCTTTCCCTTTAATTTTTGAGTGAAAAAAGTTCCTTTCAATAAACTCCAGCCTTGTGTTGGTTAAAACTAAGGGGGGTGGGAAATATCTGAACCTTATAGGAAGTATATACGGTGACGGCCGCAACCAAGCCACCTGCAGAAGCTAGGGAGAAAGGCAGAATGGGGAGAAGGGAGGAGAAGATCCAGGAAAAGATGGCTGTGGATGCTGCAGTGCGTTACTACCTGGGCTCTTCGTTAGGATCCACTTCACCATGTGGTGTGACTGATCATACTTTGTACACATGGCTCCATTCCATGTACAATCCTCCTCACTCTTTCTCCAGACGCCTCCCTCACCATGCCCCCCCCCTTTGGGCGCAGGGCCCCCCTCCCCATGGCTCTCCACTCTCCACATGTCCCCCTCATTGTACAGCAACCTTTGTCGAACGGCTCTTCTCACCAATTGGTCGCCCTCCCTGCCTCCTGGTCTCTTCCGACTCAAAGAAGGTCTCGTGTTCCTCCCATCTTCGGTCACATGCGGCACAAAGGAAATTTGACTGGAAGAAGTTACACTGGCAGCCTGTGAATCGGCAGAGGGAAGGGAGCAGCAGCAGCAGAGGACATAGGAAAAAACAAAACAAAACAAGAGCATCCTCCAATCTTGGTTCCCCTCTCGCACTCAGATCTTCCCGTTTTCATCCTTTTCACTCATATTCATCACACACCTCCCTCTCAATTCTCATTCCTCTCACCCTTCCCCACTTTCATTCCAACCCTGTTCTGAACCCCGAAGTCTATAGAACTAGCCTCTCTTCCCACGCCCAATCTCTCATCATATCCCCATTATCTCCGCTCTCCTTCCTGTTCTCTCCCAATTAGCATTTCCCATCACCCATTCCCAGGGGAGGGATACCGCGATGTCGACAGGCATGGGATCCCGTGGCTAAGTGCTCCTCGTGGTTATGTTTGCAACGACAAAGGGCTCTCCAAGATTTGGGATCAAAACCAGATCGTTTCTGAAGCCAGAACTCTCCTACTTCTTCTGGCCGTGATGGGATGAAGCAGAACATTTGACACCGGCATGCAGTCTTGGTACAGGGAACAGATATATCTGTGTGTGGGGGAAATAGCAGGTGGGGAATGATCTATCCCTCCCATAACTGACAAGGTCTAGTCCATTCCCCAGTGCCCGAGAGCATCCAGCCTTTATCTCTCTGCTGTAAAACTGGATCTGGTTGCCCTCTGCTCTCTGTGATGGGAGAATTCTTCTGCTTCCTATCTTCTACCTTTTTCTTTTCTACCTGAGATGATCCGGTGATGGGCCAGCAGGTGTCCACAAAAGCACTTTGACTCATTTCCAATACGGTAACAGTCCCATAGGTAATGAGGGCAGCGCCAACCAATGTAAAGACCTGAGGACAGGAGGGATAGAAGATGACTGAGTGACCAGAAAAGGAAGGGGTCATGCTACACAAAGGTGGGGTAAATTAAGTGGACCAACTGACTGGACAGTCTGAAAGACCTTCATTTATGCTCCTATCCATTCACTTCTTTAGGGGCTGATACCTCTTTTTCAAAGGTAATAATGTTATGGTTCAGTGAAATAAGTTGACTAGGAGTCAGTTGCTAGCTTCAAATGACCATTTTGCCACTCATTACTTACATAGGTTTGGTCAAGTTATTATACTTCTCTGGACCTTAGTTTCTTCATCTATAAGATGAGGGAATTGGATTATATGACCTCCAAGGTGCCTTCTAGGTCTTTATGAATGAAATTATGGACTTACCTCAGCTAGTCCCTTCTGTTCTCCAGGTACCTTACTTATGCCTCAAGAATTTTCAGTTGTCCCCAAATAGTATCACCTATTCTTGGAAGGGTTTTCATTATAAGAGTGAACTTTTCTAATCCAAATTGGAGGATAATAGAATTCTAGAATGTTAGAGCTATAGGGACCTTAAAAAACATCTAATACAACTTCCTAAATTAATGAAAAGGAGATAGACATTTCAGACATTTCTTTTTCTAGTCCTGAACTTACTACTAACTACCTATATGCCTTTGACCAGGTTATTTCAGATTTCTGGGCTTCAATTTCTCACCTATCATATGAAGATTTTTGATTAGATGGTATCTGCCTATGATCCTATGAGTGGCAAAAGAACTTCACTTAAGTCAAAAGAACCATTCTCAATACCAATATCAAGTTGGAAAGGGGTTGCTTTCCCTCCCTAAGTTAATTCAACATTTATTAAGCACCTACTATGTGCAAGGCTGTGAAAACTTACATTAGACTGGAAGGTAAAACATATAAAGAGATAGATAAATTGAGGAAAAAGAGCACTAATAATTAGGAGGAATTAGTAAAGATTTTAGAGAAGAAATGATATCTGATCTAAGTCTTGAATGAAATTAAAGATTCTATTAAGCAGAACCCAGAGGGAATGAACTCCTGGCCTCTGTTAAAGGATGGAAAGCTGAGTTTTGGTGGGGAGGCTAATTTAGTTGGAACATGAAGTGAGTAAAAAGAAGTAACGTGCAACAAACTTGAAAGACAGGTGTAGCCAGATTATAAAGGGATTTCTAGGACAAGTAGCTTGTATTTTATCTAAAGTATTATATGGAACCACTGGAGATTTGTGAGAGAAATATGTGAAAAGGACCTTTAAAAAAAAGAAAGGGAGATCCAGGAGCCCCTGTGTTAAGTGATGTTAGCCCCAGGAATAAAATAATTGAGAGATATGTCAGGATTGGCTCTAAAGACAAAGAAGTGAATTAAGAAATAATCAATGGAATAAATCTATAGTCACTGAACACAGGAATAATTTTAATTGTCAAGATATCTTGCAGCCATGTTTCCTTATCTTTTTAATTTTTGCCACAGTTTGTTTCACTGTAGTTACTAACAATAAAAACTCTTAAAACCTGGAGTATACAGAAACAAAATGTGTGTTTGCTTCAGGGACAGAAGGACAGAGAAGTTGAGATTTTGTTTCCATGCTATTGGGGTGTGGGGGGGAAGTAAGGAGTGAAATTCTTCCTAGTCAGAAGCAATGATTAACAGCAGCCAGAAGGAGTAGGCATTAAATTCCTGGGGCCCACTGGAAAGAACAACCATGAAAAGGTAGTCACCCTGGGTCAGAGAAATGTCCCTGAGAATTCATAATGATAGGAACACTTCATCCCAACAATTTGATTATAAGTAGAGGGATCTAAAACTTCTTGGGACAGGAATAGTCCATGTCCTTAGTGGAAACTTTATAAGATGATTTCAACTGCTCAGAGTTAAAAGAAGAGATCATGTTCATTAGAGAAATTCCAAGATGTCAGAATCCTATGATGTTATTCCAGCATGACAGCTCGTCAGATGTCCACACCTGAAAAAAAGGGAAGAGAACAGGTGGTATATGGAAAGGAGTCACTATTAGAGAAGTAACTGGGGTAGGGATGAGAGTACTTCTGAAAACTGTAAGCAAAGAGCCAAAGAGAGAGAAATAGGGGAGAAAGGCTGTGAGACATGGATGTGAATAGAGATGAAAAGAAGTCTTAGTAGATTGTGATATTCCCAGAATTTAGCCAAGAGGTTTCAGGGATCTACAGTCTATCCTCAGAGGTAGGTAGTTTTTTTAGTTAGCTGCTGAGACAGTGCTAAGAGGTGAGGAGGACTAATTGACAATTTCCCCAGTCCCCCCATAAATTTTCTGTGGGAGGTTTTTTCTCTATCTTCCCGTTTGAAGAATTGTAGTAGATTATATAAACATATATATATATATATACATATATATATATAAACAAATACATATAAACACAATTATATAAAGAGCAGAGTGGATTATATTACTTGGTTCATTTTTTTGTGTGTGTTTCTTTCATGTCTTAATTAAATACTTTTGTTATTGGAGTTAGGTATCTCTTATATGGTTTGGTAATACTTCTATAGTGGTTAGGAGCCATGAATTGTTCAATTGTTTGTCCCAAACTTATACATTGAACCTAAGATGTAAAAAAGGTTTCTGAGTTGTCTAAGACCTGTACTAAAGATGTGTACTTGAAGACTTGCATGGAGAACTGAATTCTAATTTAGAACAGTAGAACTATTGCAACTTCACAGGGTAGATTAAGCTCTAGGTTATGAGAAAATAGTTGTAGGGGAATAGAGTCCCAATTGGCAGGTTGTTATAGTGAGCTGAGAAACATACTAAGGCTGTAATTAGTGCAGAGGTACAAATAGTTATGACTAAGGTTATTCAAAGATAGGACTATCAAAGTTATATGAATATATATTCCTATTGGGAAAGAGGCTCTTGAATACCAAGATGCTTTGGAAAGAGATTTCCAAAAAAAACACAAACCCATCAAAGATTATCACAGAAGTTGGTAGGATATTTAAGCAATGATTGAAAGTTCTCTAGATTATGAGTTCACCAGGGTCCTCCCAGAGGACTACCTTAACAATGACTAAGGTAAGAAATATGCTCTGTAAATCCCAGACAGGCAAGGGACAAATGAACCCTAGACTTGAGAAATAGGTAAACTAAGGCTCAAAGACAATGAGTAACTTACTTGCAGGCATGACTTGTGAGGCCAGGGTTTAACTCTTTGGAAAGGTCATAAAGTCTTGCCAGGTTGAATTCTATGAAAACCCACCTCTCTGAGTCACAGAAGTGAACATAGGGATAATAAGACATTAACATGGACTTAAGAGCAGAGAGCCACTAAAACAGGGTTGCTGAAGTCTTCTCCAGGAGTTAATATTTTGCCTCCTGACTCATTGTGGGGGGGGGGAAAGAGGAGAGAAGGTTAAAAATAAACAGTGACTTGGTTTTTATTTTTAAGTCAGGAGAGAGAGAGAGAGAGAGAGAGAGAGAGAGAGAGAGAGAGAGAGAGAGAGAGAGAGAGAGAGAGAGAGAGAGAGATTGTCAGGAAATGACCTGATGATTCCAAAGTAGAATGAGAGAGATACAGGCTACAGCTTTTTCCTGAGTAATAAATGAATCTCATCTACATATTTTGAGTACCCCAAATCCAGTATTCACATCTGTGTTCACTTTTCCCCTGTTCTATCCTACAAGGCCTGAAAAGAAGCCCTTAGGATAAAAGTCAGGTGGTGCATATGGGTCTCTTAGAACAAGTTAAAAATGAATGGGTTTTTGAAAAGCCTGAAAGGGAGCAGACTAAGTTTCCTTTATATTCCAAAGAATACCAAATGTAGCACATGCAAGCTCTGTGCTCACTCTTAAGGCCTGTTCACTCTGATCAGAGTCAGGTTCCTTACATAAACATAAGTCTTGATATAAAGACTTAAAAAAAGTTTAATATTTTATTTTTCCTCCAATTACATGTAAAAACAATGTTAATATTCTCTTTTTCAAATTTTGAGTTACATATTCTCTCCCTTCCTCTCCCTTCCACTGAGAAAGCAAATGATTTGACATAGATTACATATATGTAGTTATGATTGCAAGACTTATAATGTTTCTTATGAACCTATATTTGTAGCTAAAAGTTTAAAAGTAATCTTAAGAGATCATATAATTACAGGTAAGGAAACTGGGGCTCAGGGAAGTTTGGTCTTAATCAACATAGTAAAATAATAATTGGTAAGGTCAGGATTTGAACTTAAGTCTTTTGACTGTTGGGTTTGAATCCCAAGCTCTGCTCCCCAGTCCAATGTTCTTTTTACTACATTAAAGTTTCCCTTAAAATTTTCTAATTTTTTTTCCTATTATACCTTATTATGCCCCCTCTACCTTTTCTGGTCTGTTTCCTTTTAGCTACAGATATTTAAAAACCTCTTGCCCAAGGTCAAGAGGGGGAAAAA
Organism: Myrmecobius fasciatus; assembly: GCA_023553655.1. Lineage (NCBI taxonomy): Eukaryota > Metazoa > Chordata > Mammalia > Dasyuromorphia > Myrmecobiidae > Myrmecobius > Myrmecobius fasciatus. Next base: position 33,575 of record JAJPUD010012521.1, on the reverse strand, counting down.
GAAACTGGGTGACTTTACAGTTACAACTTTTCTCCATTGAGTTTCAGGATATCACAGGATGGCAGAAGAAATTAAGTGGGGATTCTTTGGGAGTTTTGTGGAAACCACAGATGACCCAACACAGGCTAGTAGCCTATATTAACTATTTTAACATTTGTTTTTTAAAATTTTGAGTTCCAATTTCTCTTACTTCTCCTTTCCTCCTCTCCCTCCTCCCTAAGACAGTAAAGAATTTGACATGGGTTATGCATGCCTTATTTTTCTCCCTAGTTGTCATCTATCACCAAGTATTCTCACCTATTCTTCTGATCACTCATACTGTCCCCCCTCAGGTGTTTCCCTCCACTTTTGTAATCCTCATTTGTCAATTTGGTGTCCTCACTTCTCCTATTTTCCAAATATCCTCACCAGCCTAGATATCTTTTGATTTTCTGCATAAAAGATCACCCAAGACAGATGGCACACTAAGCAAAGTTTGTAGGGGGAGAGGGAAGAAGTTGGAAGGGCTAAATGAATATGTTGGATTTTAGAAGGATCCTAAATTATCTTGATGGAATATGAAGGATGACCAAATTTATCAAGATGACACTTAAGAAATAAATGTGAAGCTCCAAGCTAAGTTAGAAGGGACATCACAATTCAACTATTCTAACTCCTATATTGTATAGGTGAGAAAATTGAGGCATAGAAAAGATGATTTGTTCAAGGTCACAGAGTAAATGGCAGAACAAGAATTTAAACTCAGGACCTCTGACCCCAAACCTAGGCTTTTATAGCCTATATTACTAAGTCTTTTTTGGATCTAGACTCAAAAGGTAATTTCAGGATAGAGAAGAAATATATGCTCTGGAGACAGGTTTTCCCTAAAGCATTTTTTCCCTTAGTTTAAAAAAAAGTTCATTTGAGAAAAAAAACTTGTCTGAAAAGAGAAAAGAGATTTGTGTGTATTCTGGCCAAGATGTCATTAAAAAGAATGATTCACATGTAGAATGTTTTAAGACCTAGAAAGTCCTTTCCTTACAATGTGGTATCATTATCTGTATCACATGAGGAAACTGAGGCTCTGAGAGGTCACATGACCAGCCAGGGATACACAACTAGTAAATGTTGGAGCTAGAATTTTTATTTTTCATTTTTAAATTTAGAAAAATTTGAAATTTTCATTTAGGTCTTTCCTGACTCCAAACAAGTATTCATTGCAGTATGCCAAAGTGTGTGGATATGACAATGATAGTGATTGTCTTAGCAAGAGCCTATAGAACTGGAATGAATGAATAAACCAAAAAAACCCCAAAAACATTTATTAAGTGCTTACCGTGTGCTAAATTCTAGGAACAAACAGAATTATCTGAGGTTATCTGAGGAAGCTGATTCCTTTTTGCCTATAAAGTTTTCCCTTATAGCTGTGGCCCCATTCTGCTACTATGTAGCAAGCAGTGTACACAGTAAAGATTTTAATACCTTTTTCACTAGTTGAATGAATGAATGAATGAATGTTGAAATGTCCTAACATTTGACCTCTAATTGTCTCCAGCTACTCCCAGATGGTTTCACTTATTTCTGAGGTGAATGACTTAGTTAACTTTAAAACAGTCAATAGTAGACAGAGTTCTGTCCTAAGGCGTACACAGAAGGGGAAGGGAATAGCATTGGGGTAGGGGAGCCAGTTCTTCCATCTTTTGGGAACTGATTGTTAAATATTCAGTGTAAGCTTTTATATTTTGAAAATTGGCAAACACTACAGGGAATGATTTATTGTTTTGTTGTTTGCCTAAATTTAAGAAAGTGATGGGAAAAAGTTAATAATTCAGATTAAATATAAAACTGTGCTATGTGTACATTTTCTTCCTGCCCTGCCCTGAGCTAGATGTTAAAAAATTTACCAGCATACTCCTGGAAAAAAGGTGATGTAACTCTGGATGGAAGGGAATTAACAGATGCATGGAAACATAGAATATACACAAAACTAACAAGGCAGGATATTTACAAAATAGATACAGGCACAGTGTATAATTTAGTCAGCCCCAAACATCTGGATCTTAAATTTCTTGTCGCTACACAGTTTATATATATGTATACTGTCATCTGTGAATAGTAGACTACTTGTTCCCAGTTAGGTTGTTCTCCAGAATCTGAGGATGATGTCAGGGAATGGCCCCCTCTGAAAGTGAAGTTAACAAGGATAAACTCATAATGAACTGGAGCCAATGAGTCAACAGGCAGGGTGATGTGGCTGCTAATAAAGCTGAAGTGAGCTCAGACTGTAAGAGGAGAAATGGTGAGACTAGGACAAGAGGAGTGTTAGATTAATTGAATAGGCTAAGCTATATACCTGGAGTACTGCATTCAGGTCTGGAACAGCACATTTTGACTGCATATTGAGTGCATATTCTACAGAGAATAGTAACCAGGAGGAAAAAGGAACTTGAAGTGCATTATGGAAGAATTGCTTAACAAAATTTGGGATGTTTAGCTTGAACAAGCCATTATGTAGTGGGGAGAAGTTAGGGGCATCCTGGAGCTTGCTACAGCAACACACACACGTGTGTGTATACATACATATATATGTATATATATATATATATATATATATATATATACATATGTGTATGTGTGTATACATATGGGATATTTAAATATTTTGGACTAGACCTGTGATTTCATTAATAAAAAAAAATACTTGCAAAGTGCTTTGCACAGTGCCTGGTACATAATAGGCACTTAGAAATCCTTATTCTCTTTCCCTTTCATTTCCCCTGTTGGTATGGAAATTCCTCCTGCCAGTACGGATCAGCATTTGCTCTGTAGTCATTCCTTGAGGCAACCATTATGCTTCTGAAGGGTTAGCTGGTGGGTACAAACAGGACTGGTTTTCTATGGGAGAAGCCCCTGTATATATTTTTAGGGCTTGTGACAAACACTAGGAATGTTAGTAGATGAGTCAACTAATTCCGAATATGACAAGACTACTACATCCCAAATATCCTTTTCTCTCCTTTTCCTTTCTTCCTTTCCTAAAGGCCAAAGAATCCTTGAAGCACAGGAGTAGAATTACAACATGTGGGGTAATAAAAAGAACTTCTCCAACTAGAATAATAATAATTTAATTGCTTAAATAATAGTTTAGCAGTACAATATATTATAATAAGAATCAGTGGAATAAAAATTACATATTCTGTGAATTGGAAGAGACCTAAAAGAAAGTCTGTTGTCACCAAGATAAGATCTAAATGGGTTCATGATCTAGGTATAAAGAGTGATATTATAACCAAATTAGAGGAACATAGGATAGTTTACCTCTCAGACCTGTGGAGATGGAATAAATTTATGTCCAAAGAAGATCTGGAACTCTTAATTGAACACCAGATAGATAATTTTGATTATAGTAAGTAAAAAAGTTTCTGTACTAACAAAACTAATGCAGAGAAGATTAGGAGGGAAGCATCAAATTGGGAAATCATCTTTACATTTAAGGGTTCTGATAAAGGTCTCATCTCTAAGATATATAGAGAATTGTCTCACATTTATAAGAATTCAAGCCATTCTCCAATTGATAAATGGTCAAAGGATATGAACAGACAATTTTCAGATGATGAAATTAAAACTATTTATAATCATATGAAAAGGTGCTCCAAATCACTATTGATCAGAGAAATGCAAATTAAGACAACTCTGAGGTACCACTACACACCTGTCAGATTGGCTAAAATGACAGGAAAAGATAACGATGAATGTTGGAGGGGATGTGGGAAGACTGGGACACTGATGCATTGTTGGTGGAGCTGTGAATGGATCCAACCATTCTGGAGAGCAATCTGGAACTATGCTCAAAAAGTTATCAAACTGTGCATACCCTTTGACCCAGCAGTGTTTCTATTGGGCTTATATCCCAAAGAAATCATAAGGGAAGGAAAGGGCCCCACATGTGCAAGAATGTTTGTGGCAGCTCTTTTTGTAGTAGCTAGAAACTGGAAACTGAGTGGATGCCCATCAATTAGAGAGTGGCTGAGTAAATTATGGTATATGAATGTTATGGAATATTATTGCTCTGTAAGAAACGACCAGCAGGATGATTTCAGAGGGGCCTGGAGAGACTTGCATGAACTGATGCTGAGTGAGATGAGCAGAACCAGGAGATTGTTGTACACGGCAACAACAGTACTATATGAGGATCAGTTCTAAGGGACATGACTCTCTTCAACAATGAAATGCTTCAAACCAATTCCAATTGTTCAGTGAAGAAAGCCATATACACCCAGAGAGAGGGATGTGAAATGTGGACCACAACATAACATTTTCATGTTCTCTAATGATATTTGCTTGCATTGTATTTCCTTTATCGGATTATTCTTTCTTATAGATATGATTTCTCCTGAACAAAAAAATGATGTGTGGCAATAACTATACATATATTCGATTTAAGTATCCTAACATAATTATCATGTAGTGGATATCCTGCTATCTAGGGGAGGGGTGGGGAGTAGGGGGGAAAATTTGTAACAGAAAGCTTTGTAAGGGTTAATGTTTAGGAATTACCCATATATATGTTTTGCAAATAAAAAGTATTAATAATAATAAAAAAAAGAAAGTCTGTTGTCAAAATTGCTATGAATCACTCTATGGCATCTCTGGCGAATTGTTATAGACCTTAGCTTGAACACCCTTATCAACGAGGAACTCATTATTTAATTAGGCAATCCATTTAATTTTGTGATAATTCTTCCCCAATGGTCAGAGCTTTTTCATCTTTCACTCATGAAAACTTGGATCTCCTAGTTATTCTAAAAAAGAATATGCTGAACTTGGAGTCAGAAAGACCTCAGTTTAAATAAAGCCTCAGATATTAATTAGCTGTGACTTAAATCTCTGTTTGCCTTAGTTTCATCATGTGTAAAATGGGGATAATACCTACTTCCCAGGGTTGTTGTTCCTGCCTTTACTCTGCCATCTTGGTTTTGTTTCTCCTTCCCAGAGATGTTTTGAGGATCAAATGAGATAATAATTGTAAAAGCTTAGCAGACTGCCTGGAACATAATACGTGCTATATAGATATTAGTTTATTATTATTATTTCTGCTCCTGAGCCAACCTGATTTATGAGGTTCAGAGATATGTCACAGCTCAGCCTTAATTATCTGCCTCTACTGCTACTACTATTGTCTCTAGGTACCCTTTTATAGCACTTCCTTCACTCCTTCCTTCTTTCCTTCCCTCCTTCCCTCCTTCCCTCCTTCCCTCCTTCCCGCCTTCCTTCCTTCCTTCTTTCCTTCCTTCCTTCCTTCCTTCCTTCCTTCCTTCCTTCCTTCCTTCCTTCCTTCCTTCCTTCCTTCCTTCCTTCATGTTTTCTGTCTTCACATACTTCCAAACACAGAAGTGTTTCTTTTCTTTTTATTTATATATGTACACACACATATATGTACATGTTTGTGTGTATACACATACACACATATGCACATACATACATCTATATATGTATGTATGCATATTTTATATCACTCATATTTCCCAGTATTATCCTTTCTAGAGAGGCATCTCATAACAAAGAATAAAAATTAAAAAGTAAGAAAAGACAGTTCAGCAAGACTAACCAAGATATCAACTATTTTCAGTATTATAAGCCTATGTTCCACATGTTTTGTCCCCTACCTCTGCAAAGAGAGGAGAGATGTGTCCTCTCATTTCTATTTGGTATCAGACTTGGTTATCATAATTTCATAGAATTCAGTTTTGATTGTCCCATTATTTTTATTCTATTTACATCGACATAGTAATTATCTGTAATAAATTTGTTAAACACATTCTTATGAGTCTCCATTATAGCCTCCAGCACTGTCCAGTATGATCACAACCTGATTAAAATGCAAGTGGGAAATACTGAACAAAATAAATACAAATAAAATAGAATACAAGTAATATTAATGTATGGTTTTCTAAGTCAATGTAGAGAGGTTTATTTGCCCTCTTTTCCATTTCAATTTGATACTACAGATATATATTATTTTCCTGGTTTTGTTTATTTTACTTTGAATTACTTCACAAGAATATTCTTATGCTTCTTTGTTTTCATAATATTCACCATATCTTATAATGTGATAATGTTCAGTTCCATGCATCACCTTTTGTTTAGCCATTCTCCAAATGTTAGGCATCTACTTTGTTTACACTTTTCTATTACTACAAAAAGTTCTGCTATAAATATTTTGGTGTATATGAGACCTTTCTTTCTTATCATTGACTTCTGTGGGATGTTCCAGAGTGGATGGACAAATTTACAGTTATATCAATAATGCATTTTTTGGTTGTTGAGTTATTTCAGTTATGTCTGACTGTGACTTCATTTGAGGTTTTCTTGGCAAAGATACTGGAATGTTTTGACTTTTCCTTCTCCAACTCATTTTATAATTGAGGAATTAAGACAGACAGTTTAAGTGAATTTTCTAGGGTCACACAAGTGTTTGAGGCTGTATTTGAACTCAGGAAGATGAGTCTTCCTGAATTCAGACCCAGAACTCAATCCAGGGCATCATTTAGCTTTTCTAAAATGTATTAAAATGCCTGACTTTTCACAATTCCTCCAACATTGTTTATTTTCATCTTTTATCTCATTTGCCAGTTTGCTTAATGTGAGGCAAAACCTCAAAATTGTTTGCATTTGCATTTCTCTTATTATTAGTGATTTATATAGGATGTAAACAACTTGAAAGTAGGGACTTTGATTTTTATGTTTATATGGCCAGAGTCTAGCATGATCTATTAGGTGCCAATCCCTGGTATATCATAGGTATTTAATAAATGCTTGTTGATTGAAAAACTGGAGCAATATTTTGTATAATTAATAGTTTTCTTTTGAGAACTGTTCCTTTGACTGCTTATTTATTAGGGAATGACTTTTGTTTTTATATATTTGTGTTACAGACAGTTCCCATTTGTATAAATAATGAATCCTCTTGAAGTAGTCACATTATTCAAATTTGCACTGCATATTTTCATTGGATATATTTTACATAATTACAACTCGGGTTTGAACGCACACAACCACTTCATGTGATTCATTTTTGATACTTATTTAGGGCTTAGTTGTAGTTCCCTATGTTGACTATCAAACTTTGTTCACTGATATTTGAGATGATAATTTTTTCCCCCTAATAAACTTTCCTCCTTATCCTGGTTGTGTTAATTTTGTTTTTACAGAAGTTTTCAATAAAAAATTGTCTTCTTGGATTTTTTTTATGAAGAAAAAGAGAACACAGAAGCCATAGTACATTTGGACAAAGTAAGAGAAGTATACAAAGTCTATTGGTATCCAGACTAGATGGTTCTAAATTTCCTATACTCTATTAGACTAAAGTTTTTTCAAGCCTAGCCTAGTTATTTGTGTTGGGCTCTGGCTCCAGATAAAACCCCTAAACACATCGTATCAAATTAGACTTTTGTCCAAAGAGGTTCTCTAGACTTCAATCTTGGCAACTCTTCAAAGCATGTAAATTAATTAGAAAATCTTGAATATTTGAAGGGCCAGATTCGGCATTGTTATGCTGAAGTTACATTGGAATGCCAGCCCTACCACTTATTACTGATGCTGACTTGATTTACTATACCTTTGTGGACCTCACTTTCCTCATCTATCAAATAAGAAGGTTGGATCAGCTGACTTCTAAATTCCTTTCCAGCTTTAAATGACATATCCTATGAACTTCAGTCAAAGTGACATAATAAGATTTATTCTGTTTGACTTCAGAGCAAGATTCTTAACTTGCAATTTGTGGGCTTTTTTTTTTTAAATTAGTAGCACTGATTTCTTTTGTAATTCTATGAATTTAAAAACTATTCTGGGAAGGGGTCCATAGGCTTTATCAAAATGGCAAAAGTTTCCATGACTCAAAAAAGGCAAATAATTTTTTTTAGAGGGAAGAAGAGGACCAGTGGATATAAGTGATAGAGAGATTGAATTCACCTCACTATAAGAACTGCCTAAGGTGGTTGTAGTCCCAGTCAGGGATCTGACATGCCAACAGGGCTGCAATGGGCAGGAAAGCAAACCTTGTTGTCAATGGAGGGACAACTTTAATGAGTGGGACAACATGGGCATAATATAGACAAAGAGTTGTGTTATAATGAAATGTGCTCCCTTAATAAACAGCAAGTTTCCTATAATTGGAGGTCTTATTGTTGGAAATGTTATAGAGTAAATGAATATTTTTAGAGCTGCCTCTATTTTTACTTCCAATTCTCAAGTCCTATGATTCTCTGACTTCAAGTTCTGTGAGCCTTTAAAACCAAGAGGTATAGCAGAAGGCTTTGGAGAAGAATGGGAGACAAGCAAACTTGGATAGTTCATGGACATGAGTAGTGTCAGAGTCTTGATAAGGGACCATTTATATTGATGTTTAAGGCAAACCCTGGATGTGAGAGACTAAAATCTTGAGTCCATCATCCACAAGATGGCATGCTTAAAGAATATCTCAGTGTAAGACAAATAGAAGAAACAAAGCTAACCCAAGTAGTTTTTTTAAAAATTCATTTATTTATTTTTTTAACTCAAGTAGGTTTTACATGGGAACAATGTCATATGTTGTAAAATCCTTACATAGTATTTGGACAGTAACTACTCTTCTTTTAATATGTGGTGCCTAGATGACACTAATAGTTCATATTTAGGTAGTGTAAAACTTTTTATATAGATTTAACTGATCCTTACAGCTAGCATTTATATAGCACTTTACAATTTGCAAAATGTCTTACAAACATTTATCTCATTTTATCTTCATAATGATCCTGGGAAGTATGTACTATTATTATTTCCATTTTACTGATGAAGAAACTGAGGGTTAGGGAGGTCAAATACTTAACTTAGGATCATATAGCTAGTAAGTATACAGGACAGAATTTGAATCCAGGACTTCCTAACTCCAGATTCAGAGCTCCTTCCATTACACTAAGTTACTTTTTCAGAGGCCTTTGTCCTAGTATAAGTTAAGAAAACTTCCCATCCTAAAAGGGCTAGACAGTCTTAGCATAAGATACATGTGAGATACTCACCCAGAGAATAACAAATAAATATTCTGGGCTCTGAAATGCTAAGTGTTGATCCTACTTAATTAATCAATCAATAAGCATTTATTTGAGTGGGCATGTATAGGGTGTGTGCTTTGTGGTATGGGAGAAACTGCATCTATATATGAGGGACTTCTACTGTGCTTTTGGCAAACCACAAAGAAGTAGTCTACCATGCAATTGCTTAATTAATCAAATGCTCATAATTGCTCATAATTCAGTCATAAAATTTAATTTTAGCACTTTCCTCAATCACTTAAATTAATAGCAATGTCAGAGGGTAGTCAGGGCATATATGTTGGCTTTTTCCAATGATTGTAGTACTTACCATTGCTCACCAGAGGGCATTCAGAGTACAGACAGGTACCACTCCCTCTTCCTACTAACCTAAGCTTTTCCTGGCTTGAGGGCCTAGAAATATGATCTGAGTCATATTCAAAAATTAAGATAGGAAAATCAGCATCTCTTTTCTGAGAACTTATCCCTGTTTATAGGGTAAACCTTTCTTATTTATCACCACTGGCCCTATTCATAGGATTTAGATAATTTTTAATGGTCATTTGATTTATTGCCACACAATTCCACAAAATGAGACAGACATTTCTTTCTGACTCTCCTGCCTCATACCCTCTCTATGTCTGGGTCACAGGAAGAAAGAAAAAGGAAGGGAACTTGGACTAAAAATTCACAAAGATTGACTTGACAAGCAATCAAAGAAACAGAGGAAACATGTTGGATTGGAGGCTGGCAACATCTCCTGCTTGATCTTCTATGGCTAAGGGATTTTAGGGCAGTTGCCAGTCTTATTTATCTCCAATGCAAAGTTTGTTTTACTCTGCAGTCCCTACTTTTGGATCCCTGCTTCAGCTATCACAGGTCCTCAGGACCCTTTCCAATCTTTGCTTTGTTCTGCTCTGGTTGGCAGTTTGGTAAGGGAGAGGTCCATAGCTGCATGATTGCCTTGACCCACAAGTCCGTCAACAGATTTTTAGCAAGCACTTACTATGTGTCAGGTATTACCTTAAGCATGCAAAGAATAGGGATACAAAGAAAATATAGTCTCTGTACTTGACATCACATTCTAATAGGAGAGACATAATTTAAATACCTATGTTTATACAAAATATAAAGTGGATGAAAGGTTATCTCAGAGAAGAAGACACTTATAGCTGGAGGGACTTGGAAAAGTCTCCTAGCAGAAGTCAGGATTTGAGCTGAGTCTCAAAGGAGGTTTGGGTAGTTTTGGGGGGTAAAAGTGGGGAAGGAGAACATTCCAGCTATGGGTTTGGCTAGTGAACAGTCATGGAGTTGGGAAGGTGCTACAGGAAGGTAGATGTTGCTGGATTGTAAAGTATCCAGAGGGGAATAAAGTGTAAGAAGAAGCCAGTTTATAAAAGAATGAGGATTAGGATTGTTAACAGAACATTTATAAATGTTTAATACTGAGGGTAATAAAGACCTACTGGAATTTTTGAATGAGAGTGGTGGTAGTGATGACATGATCAAATTTGGGCTTTAGGAAATATCCAGAATACCTTATCAAATGTCTTTCTTGTCTTAATTTAAAGAAAGAAAGGCTCCATATGCTTTCCTGGGGTGTCTAGTGTCTCTATTTCTATTTGTATAGAAGGAATTTATATGGAATGCTGGAAGTGGGCATAATTCCCCAGGTGACACCCTTAAACACAATCCAGGGGACAAGGCTTCTCTCATGTACTTATCTAATAAGTCTTGTTGTGCCTCTCAATTATTTGTGGGGCCTTTATCCTCTCATTTATTTGTGAGGCTTTATCCTACTCTTGAACCTATCAAAGATTCTCAGTTCTACCTAAGATTGGGGGTGGGATGGAATTGATAAACCTAAGACATAGAAAAAATGGGGCAATCCAATCTTTCCTGTCAGGGAGGCCATAGTCTACTACTATTAGCTACTTGTCCTTGCAAAGGCTCCAAGTAACTATAAGCTCACATTTACTGAAAACCCAAGAGGAAATTATGTAGTGCTCGGGGAAGGAAGATTGATGGCATATATCAAATCTTGATAATATGGGTCTTTCTAATCAGAACAAGAATAGTTGTATTCAATTGTCCCTAGGCAGTGGAGGGCCTTCATCACAGAATTAACAACTGAGTGGAACTGCTAGGAAAAAAACTGTTAAGTTAGGTGAGCCTTTTCTCCAAGTGAATATTGGGAAGATATGAATTCTTTACTTGGCAGCTACAAGGAGGAGATCAATACCTTCATGACAGATAAAGGACTCTTTAGCAAAAGAATAGAAATAATGCTCATTCATTCAGTCACTTTTTGCCTGTCATGTCTGACTCTTCATGACCTCATTTGGGTTTTTTTTTTGGGGGGGGCAGAGATAATGAAATAGTTTGACATTTCCTTCTCCAGCTTATTCTACATGTGAGGAAAATGAAGCAAATAGGGATAAGTGACTTGGCTAGAGTCACACAGCTAGTTAAGTGTCTGAGATTAGATTTGAATTTAGGAAGATGAGCCTTCCTGAATCCAGGGTCTATCCATTGGATCACCTAGCTGCTGTATGGGAAAAATGCTCAAGGACTCTCAAATGGATAAGAGGCAGGAGTCCCATCCCATATAACAAGAAAAGCAATAACAATGTTTTAAGAAATCTTCTCCATCTTGTGAAAGTTAGAAAACAGAGAACAATTCTGTAGACTGAAGAGTGTCAGGTTTGAAGAGTCACACACTTTCCCTGGAGGAATAAATACCTGTTATGCATATGGAGTGACTCATTCCCTAAAGAGGAGAGGAGCTCAGTTGATGGATGGCAAGGGCCATTCTGAATTCAGAACATGCTCATCTATAATCAAAGAGTCAAAAGTGCATAGGAAAGGATTTAGGACTAAGCAGGGAAGAGAGTTCAGTAAAAATGATGAAAAGGAGAAGACAGCTTGTACCTAGTAGATTTTTTCAGAGGACTATTTGTGTCCAAATTTCAAGATTTTCAAAACACAGGAAAAGATAATTAAAATATCAGATGTGCAGGGAAAGCCTAAAGGACAGGCTGAGGAAAGGGATTTTTAGAAGGATATATGGGTTGGGATGAGGGGATCTTTTGGACAAGTGTGTGGATTGAGACAGGATTTTTAGGGGAAGGGTAAAGTGGGTGAGTGGGAGAGTGGGGGAAGAAGAATGGCTATACAAATTGTGGTGTATGGTTGTGAGGGAACACTACTGTGCTGTAATATAATATAATTTGATATAATGTTATCAGTATACTTAATGCTATGGATCTTTCCCAGAGGGTTGTAAGTGGTGGCAAGGAGAAAGCAGGAGATGACATCTAATGATTTTGTAGCTTAATTTCATACATGCTAGAATCGTGATGTAAGCTTGGGAAAAATAACTGGAATAGCCCTATTTGAGTACCAAATATTGGGAATATTTATCTGAGGCACTTGTACCCTCCATTTGACAAATGATTATCATAGAAGCTTTTACAAATAAATATTAAACATGATATGTGTGAATGTGTGTTTTATGTCTTGACACATCTAAATATGAACTTGATATTTAAATGCATGTATTCACTTATTTTTTGAAGTTATTTTGGTTAGGAATTTATTGTTTATTTAGTCAAACACAAAGAACTTTCAACACTTATCAGGCTTCTGCCTGTGTGGGTATATATTTGTGCAAATTAATTACTTCAGTGAAAGAAGAGATTTAGAAAATCTAGATGATTGGAACTGTGGACCCACAAATTTTAATGAATAGTTGGTTTATTTAATGAATAGTTGGTCCATCTTGTCTGAATACCATAAGGGTATAATTTTGAATAAGATTTCAATAAGATTAAGGGCTGAATAGTTGAGTTACTTTGTTGGAAATTTGTACATCAGTAAATAAGTAAGTCTGGGGGCAGCTAGGTGGTGCAGTGTATAGAGCACCAGCCTTGAAATCAGGAGGACCTGAGCTCAAATCTGGTCTCAAACATTTAACATGTCCTACCTAGCTGTGTGATCCTGGGCAAGTCACTTAACCCCAATTGCCTCAGCAAAAAAAAAAAAATGTGAATCATATTTTTAGGCAAAATGCAAAATCTTGTTTTTAGGCTTCCCAAAAATCATTATCATCATTGTGCTAACTATGGCTTTGGTTTTAATTGCAAAGTAGTGGCCAATTTATGTTCTCCACACAACTGAATTCACAATGAATTCTCTTCCCCTGTACTCTGCACCCACAATTTTTTATGTGTTCATTATAAGAATGAGAGTGATATTGAATTTCTAATTAGAACTGTTCCATCACTGTTTGGAACTTCAATCTGCATGCATAATATATTGTATATAGAATTTGATGTTTCTTCCATCTGGTCTGTTAAACAAATGATATATATCTATCAGGGATTTTGTAGAAGTGATTTCTGCAGTGAAGGGGGTTGGACAAGAACAATGTCTTCTAGATCTTCTTTAGCTCTAAAATTCTATGATGCAGGCAAGGTTTAATGCCAAAAAATCCAGTTTGGGTATGTGGGCACAGATGGCAGTAGAGTTCATGCATAAGGGTAGGATTTCATTTTTAGAGTCCAGAACAAATATGAAGGAATTATTAGAGAAGGAGTTGTTGACAGGAAGTTGCATGTCAGAATCTGGCAGAATTTAGCTGTTCACTAGAACTAATTAAAAGGCATTTATTAAGGTCAAACTCTTATCTTATTTATATATATGAAAATGTTATCAGTATACTTAAAAGCTGTCAAGCTCCTTACTAAAATAGTTTGGAAAAAAAGGTTGGGGTTGGGTTGAAGTGATGGGGGTGATTTTAAAAATTGGATAGGAAAAGGTAAAAGGGAGCAATTATAAAAATAGAGTGGGAAAGGAAGAATACAGAATGGAGGGATGGCTGGTAATAGTGGAACCTTACTTTCATCTGGGTTGAAGCGGAAAAAATGTGTACATCTGGAAAGGTGTTAAGGTCTTCTGAACATGTAGAGAGATGAGAAAACTGGGGGATAAGCTGGGGAAAGAGACTTAGAAGGCTGTATGGATTGGAATGAGGGGACTTTTGGGCAAGTGTGTGGATTGAGACAGGATTTTTAGGGGAAGGATGAAGTGGGTGGGTTGGGAGAGTGGGGGGAAGAAGACTGGCTGTACAAATTGTGGTGTATGGTTGTAAGGGAATAATACTGTGATGTAAGAAATGATGAGCTCTAAAAAAGGGAAAAGGAATCACATATGCAAAATGTTATGGAATATTATTGTTCTATAAGAAATGGTCAGCAGGATGATTTCAGAGAGACCTGGAGAGACTTACATGAACTGATGCTAAGTGAAGTGAGTATAACAAAGAGAACATTGTACATAGCAACAAGAGTATCTGATGGATGTGTCTCTTTTGAACAGCAAGGTGATTCAGGCCGATTGTAATAGACTTGTGATGGAGAGAGCCAAATTGTAGGAAATAGATTGCCTTCTCACCTAGTTTTAAGTATATTTCTTAGTGTCAGTGGATAACTAGCAAGAGCATGCTGCTCTCTAGGGTTATGCTCAATGGGGAAACTAAGATTATGCAGAGTTTTGTAAGAGTTTTTGGTTGATAATTACAATATAGGCAGAAAACTAAGTGCTTTTCCTCCTCCGGCACTTGTAACACTTGGCCTAATCCAGCTGATGGGTACATAATGTCTGCATAAAGAGAAGGAATATTTCAACTAAGTATATGTTTATATCTACATATCTATAAATAAAGATGTTTACAAATATAAATTTATCTATTTATATATATATGCTTATACACTTACTTGGGCTTACATATGGTATACAAGTAGAGCAGAAGATAGGGATTCAGTATTTGTACTATACTAATACACAATATATCTAAACAGATTATACATATACCCCAGTCTTTGACCCTGGACTGAAAGGACACCAGAAAAAGAACTGAATGATGATGATAAAAGAGTCCTCCTAACTAGCCTCTTCTTAGAGAAACTTCTTTCCCCACATAATTAAAAATGTGACTTTCTCATCTGATACACAGAACCAAAAGTTCTTGGGGATGGGTGAGAATAATTATTCATTTCCATAGGGATTAAATTTAACAGACATAGATTAGATCCTTTTAAGAACCTAAAAAATTCCAAGAGGGCAGAGCTTCCTATATAGACTTAGAACTCAGAAGGCAAAAAAATCTCAAAGATAATTCCACTAGATAATTCTTTGGGTATCCTAAGCTGCTGTGGTCTAACATTCTCCTTGATCTAGGAACCATAGCCTTCAGTACCTGGACCAAATTCTGACTTGTTGAAAAGTCAGCAATCTGGCAACCCTATCTTGCTCACATGATTTTGATTGGGCAGCTGGGGCTTCTTTTATCATGACTAATCTTCATGCTAGCTGCCTTTTCTGGCTTGTGCTCAGCCTGGCCTTAACTATCACAAAAGACTGTGACTGCTCCAGTTAGACCTGCACTAGAAGCCAGATTCCTCAAAAAGACCACTACCTGAATTTGTACAAGATAGAACAGTTTTACAGATAGATTTATTATGTGAATATTGTTTATAGTAACAGAGTATCAAGTGCCAGACTGCCAAATGACTGACACATTGTAAGCACTTAGTATTTGAAGACTGATTAATATAAATCCATGTTGGTCCATATGCAATACTGTGGAACTGGGTCTCTAGATCCAAACCAGCTGTTTTTTTCTTGTAACTGAGTGATTATGTTGATCTTTCCCCTCCTTCCTCTCTTCCATCCATCTTGCCTCATGTCCTCTTCACTCATATAAATAGTCCTTGGGTTCTTATGCCTCACCTGTGTGCAATACTAAGGTTTCCCTTAGTTTCACTTCCCTGATTGGCCCTTAGTTTCCCCATTCAGTCTTATCTGTCTAGATCTTCTCATTCCCTCTTCCCACTGGCGAGGCTCACCTGACTGGATGGCTTGCAGTGTTGCATCCTTCTCCCACTGGAAAAGTTGCTTCATACAACATCCAAACTTTTCCCTGTGCATAGCTTTGGCAACTGCTAGCACCTCTGGCTTGTCGGATGGGGCAGTGGCACGTGCTGTATAACCTGTGGGGAGTGGGCCATATAACCTGGGGAGCCCTGTAACCTGGGGGGAAGGATGTTCATGAAATCTGAGGGAAGAGAGACATGTAAGTAATCTGGGAGACAATAGGAAACAAATAATGTGGGGGTTTGGTTCTGTGTTACCAGAACAAAGGATGGTCATATGGCCTGGAGGAAAGGTGATTTTTGTGATTTAGAGGGAGGGTGATATAGTGTGTACTATATATAATATATGCATATATATTATATATACATATTATTTCAAGAGAAATATATTTAAATATTGACTCTTACTTTTTCTAACTTTGGGAAAATTATTTTACTTTTTGAGATTATTACCTACCTCATGCGAAGAAAAAGATTTTCTAAGGTACCATTTTAAAGTATTATTATTATAGTGGAGAGGGGTATGATGAAATATCCTTTTTTCCCCCAGTGAATAAAACAAATTTTATTTTTTAAATCTTGTAAATTGTAAAACCAAACATGAAATATAATAGATAAGTGCATAGTGAATAAGGAACTTCAGTATCATTGGTGTTTTCAAACAATAATTTTTTTTGCTTTTCTTTGAGGTCTTCAGAAAACTTGTCTAATACAGTTATCCCTTCCACATTGTGATTTTCTCCATAGTGTTTTTATTATATTGTGGGTTGACATAAGAAATTAAATGGGAATTTTTTGGGAATTTTGTAGAAGCTGCAGACAACTTGCAAAGGCCAGCAGATGACATAGAAGAAGTTAAGTAACTTAGAAATCCATAAACACACACACACAACATAAACAATATAAACATAGCACATATGTAATGTGTGTATACATATATGTAATTGTATATAAATACACATATAATACACATACACATATAGTATACATATAATTGTATAAGTCAAATTTTACAATAAAGTACTCTAAACACACTATAAAAGAAAAAAAATAAATATTCAGACTTTTTTTTTCTGGTATAAAGGGAAGGCCAAAACATTTTATGCAGTTTCCAATTTGCAGTGGTATTGCTCCCTTAACTAGGGATAACAGTATTACTGGTGGTTAATCTTTGATAATTCTACTTCAGGTAATCAAAAAATAACAATACATTGAGAAGCATTTCAAGATCAACATCTTCAATTCTAAATTTTTGTTGGGTCTGAGATTTTCCAGAGATGTTTGTGAATTGTTTCTATCGATGCTTTTGTTTTCTATATTCACAAGTTTTGGGCAGCTTTCTTGGATTATTTCTTGCATCATAGTATTTAGTTTTAGTTTTAGTTTTTAATTTGTCATATTCTTCTGGGAGACTTACAATCTTTAAGTTGTATCTTTGCATCCTATCTTTGAGAATAATGGATTTTGTTTGCATAAGGCATAAAGATCACATTTTTTGGACTTCCAGATTCTTTTACTTCACATATTTGTATTCCCAGTCACTTAATTGTTATTTCCTTTGCTTTTTTGGAGAGACTTTCTTTTTTTTTTTTTAATTTCAATTTTTTTTTTTTTTTTTGCTGAGGCAATTGGGGTTAAGTGACTTGCCCAGGGTCACACAGCTAGGGAATGTTAAGTGTTTGAGACCAGATTTGAACTCAGGTGCTCCTGACTTCAGGGCTGGTGCTCTATCCACTGCGCCACCTAGCTGCCCCATTGGAGAGACTTTCCACCATGGATATAATTATTTCTGCTGTGCAGGGTATAAATTCTGCAATTTGCTCACTTTTAGATTTTTGTTATAAGATACCTGATTTTCCTTCTGAACCCCTTGGGAACATCCTTCTGCACTTCAATGCTCTGTAGGGAATTCACATGGTCTTCAGTGTCATTAATTATTGGTTCAATTTCCTTTGTTTTGCAATAGTTATTTGGAGATATTTGTGGTCTTTTAGTTGTCTTCCCTTCTATTTTAATATCTTCCATATTGATTTACCTGCTTGTTATCTAGTTTTCTTCTTCCTGAGATCCTTGGCAATTTTAGTTTTTGTTTATTCTTGCATTTCCTTATTCCTTACTTTTTGACTCCCTCCCTTTTGATGGCTACCCTCTGGGTTCAAAAGTTATCAGTCTCTTTCTAGTTTTCATTCACCTCAGTTCCTGTTCTAAGAAGATTCAGTTGAGATAGAACAGAACTGGTCCTAGAAGGATGCCAGATCCTTTATTTTAGTCCTGGTACAGTCTCATATGCATGCTTACTAGTGTTTCCCCCTAGCTCTCTTTGTCCTTTAGTTTTCTGATTAGGAACAGCTGCCCTAGACAGAGCATACTTCTACTTTCCTGTGCCTCTCCCTCCTCTGAAAGTGGGTGGTTAGAATTAGGTTTTTCTAGTTGTTGCTACACAGTGGTGATAAGAGTAGGGATAGATTGTTGGGCAGAGACTGAAGTAACAGCAGGAAAAGTGCTCAGTGGATTGGATCTCAAAGCACAAACTAGTAGGTTGAGTTATGTGTCCTGTCTAAATCTGGGAACTATGATGGGTATGTTGTGTGAGAGGCTTGGAAACTGAGTATTCTCTGTTATTAATTCACAAGTCTTGTTAGGTATTTTAGTGTCTTAGAATATGGAAAGAGCTCTAATTGATTGTCCTCTGTCATGTGATTCTTCTTTTGGGGGTGCTTTTTTAAGTTAATGAGGACTGGAGAACATGTTTAGTCCTTCATTTTATTTGTCCTGAAATTTTCCAATGTTTCATGGAGATCATGATTTTTAGGATTCTGAAAGTGGCACCATATTTCAGTGATGTCCTGACGACTGATAAATACAAACTCATGGAAAGCTTTCAGATAGGTCAGAGTAGTTTTGGACTTTGACAGACAGGTTTACAAATAGAAATGTGTCTTCAAAACTAGTACCATCTTCTTAAGCTATTGATTCAATACCCTTGGAGTTCATCTCATCTAATATAATAAACATTCCAATGAATATAATCCATGTTCTTTGCCAATATTAATTTGTCATGCAGTGTTGAAAATGTGCTTTACCACAAGATGTCACTGAGGAACAAATTGTTTACTACTCAAGCACAATATTATGCACAAAATAAAATTACGTATAAATGTATATCTCTTGATATCATCACAGGAGGAAGTTCTAGAACTCCCTCTATGTAATATTCACTTGTGGTTAACTGGGTCCTTTCCCTGACATCTTAGATCTAGATATAGTTTTTGGAAAGTTTTTCCCAAAGTCTCTTTGACTCACGTCTCTATTCAAGGCTTACCCTAGGAATATAAGAATTTTACTTGTTTCTCTCAGTTTCCCTGCAAGCATTCAGGGTAATAAGATATTGAACATAAGACAGACTTTTGTTTAACTCAATGGAAAACACGGAATTATGCTAAAGTTTCTCAACAATTGAGAAAAACTGCTCATCTTTCTAGAAGATGTCAAATAATCTTAATCCTCTTGAATTTCAGTTTCTTTTGGGATCTATACAGATAGTATTAGTGAGGGAATAGATACAACTCACTCCTTAGTTCATATGTTTTTTTTTTTGTTTGTTTTTGGGGTTTTTTTTTTTTTTTTTTTTTTTGCTAAGCCAGTCTTTTTTTCTCACTCTTCAGGTCTCTTTCCAGGGCCTAGTGAAACTGGGCATCTGCATTTCCTTTTCTATGCTCTCTTGATTAGAATCCAAATCCCTTTCTTCCATTTCCACTCAATATTCCCTCTTTTTAGATACATAATTAATAGTCTTCTCTAAGAGTACATGCTTCATAGTAGAGAGTGTATGGATCACACTGCTGTAGTATATATATACATTTTTTGGATGAAAGCATTAGTTAGAAGCTCTTCCAGTGGCCTGGAACTAATCCATGATAGCAGCAGCTTTGGGAGCTCTCAGACCAGAGACAGTAAGAAGATTGGACAGCTGGTTGGAAAAAGACTACAGGGGACTCTTCATAGGCAATTGGGTGCAATTGATGTTCACTGGCAATTCTATTACTCATAAGAAGTTATGGGTCACAGTTCTATGTTGAACAGGAGTCAAGAGTGGAGCAGGGGTCCTGGATTCAGTTCCAGGGCAACAAGAACCACTAGTACTTGGGCCTGCAGTAAGGCAAAGACTCTTCTGAGTAAAGACCAGAACGTAAACCAGGAGAGCAGTGACCACACCTCTCCTAGGATCACACTACCCTGGAAGCACTGAAAACTTGCAGAACCCCAGAACTTACTCTGAAAACAGCAGCATATAAAAGCCTGAAGCTTGAAACAGTGCTTACCCAACTCCAGGTGAACACAGCTCAGCTTTAACATACAGGTCAAAATGAATAAATAGGCTGGGAAAATGAACAAATAACAACAAACAACAACAACAGAACTTGACCATAAGAACTACTATGGTGGCAGGGAAGACCAATACTTAAACTTAGAAAAAGACAACAATATGATACCAGCTATGAGCAAGGCCTCAAAATAAAATGCTAGTTGGATTCAAAGCCAGAAA
The DNA here is from genome assembly GCA_023553655.1 of Myrmecobius fasciatus. NCBI lineage: Eukaryota > Metazoa > Chordata > Mammalia > Dasyuromorphia > Myrmecobiidae > Myrmecobius > Myrmecobius fasciatus. Next base: position 13,044 of record JAJPUD010012521.1, on the reverse strand, counting down.
GAATTCCTGGAAGAATTAAAGGAATAAAAATGATAAGAATAAAAATTGGGAAAAGAAATGAGAGTAATGTAAAAAACTTACGAAAAAGGAATTAGCAGCCTGGTAAAAGAGGCATCAAAAATACTGAAGAAAAAAACACTTTAAAAAACAGCATAGGTCAAATAGAAAAAGAGATACTAAAATTCACTGAAAAAAATACTTAAAAAATAAATTGGCAAAATGGAAAAAGAGATACAAAAACTCACTGAAGAAAATAATTCTTGAGAATTGGGCAAATGCAAGCTAATGACTCCATGAGACTTTAAGAAACAATAAAATAAAGTCAAAGGAATGAAAAAATAGAAGAAAATGTGAAATACCTCATTGGAAAAACACCCAACTTGGAAAAAAGATCAAGTAGAGATAATTTAATAATTATTGGACTACCTGAAAACCAAAATCAAAAAAGAATCTAGACATCATCTTGCAAGAAATCAAGGAAAACTGCCCTCATTTCTTACATCCTAAAGAAATAGAAATTGAAAGAACCCCCAAATTACCTACTGAAAGATATCCCAAAATGAAAACTTCCAAGAAGTTTGAAAACTAGCCAAAAATTTGGTTATGATATAGCCAAATTTCAGAGCTCCCAGGTCAAGCAATCAGAAAGAAACAATTCAAATATCATGCCACCAGTCAGGATCACACAAGATTTAGTAACTTCTCTTTAAATATCAGAGGCTTTAGATGACATGATGATATACGTAGAGAACCCTAAAGACTCAACTAAAAAACTACTAGAAACAATTCACAACTTTAGCAAAGTTGCAGGATACAAAATAAATCCACATAAATCATCAGCATTTTTATATATTACCAATAAAGTTCAGCAGCAAGAGATACAAAAAGAAATTCCATTCAAAATAACTGTTGATAGTATAAAATATTTGGGAATTTATCTGCCAAGGGATAGTCAGGAACTATATGAACTAAACTACAAAACACTTTCCACACAAATCAAATCAGACCTAGTCAATTGGAAAAACTTAAAATGCTCATGGGTAGGACGAGCAAATATAATAAAAATGACAATACTACCCAAACTAATTTACTTATTTAGTGCCATACCAATCAAACTCCCAAGAAATTATCTTACAGATCTAGAAAAAATAGTAGCAAAGTTCATTTGGAAAAACAAAAGGTCAAGAATTTCAAGGGGATTAATGAAAAAAAAGGCTGACGATGGTGGACTTGCTGTACCAGATCTAAAACTATATTATAAAGCAGCGGTCATCAAAACCATTTGGTACTGGCTAAGAAATAGAGTAGTCGATCAGTGGAATAGGATAGAATCACAAGACAAACTAGGCAATAACTATACCAATTTGGTTTTTGATAAACCCAAAGACCCCAGCTTTTGGGATAAGTATTCACTATTTGACAAAAACTTCTGGGAAAACTGGAAACTAGTGTGGAAGAAATTAGGGCTTGACCCACATCTAACACCACATACCAAGATAAGATCTAAATGGGTTCATGATCTGGATATAAAGAGTAATACTATAAGTAAATTAGAGGAATGTAATATAGTTTACCTCTCAGACCTATGGAGATGGAATAAATTTATATCCAAAGAAGAACTGGAACTCTTAATTGAAAACCAGATAGATAACTTTGACTATATTAAGTTAAAAAGTTTTTGTACAAACAAAATCAATGCAGACAAGATTAGGAGGGAAGCAATAAATTGGGAAATCATCTTTACATTTAAGGGTTCTGATAAAGGTGTCATCTCTAAAATATATAGAGAATTGTCTCATATTTATAAAAATTCAAGCCATTCTCCAATCAATAAATGGTCAAAGGATATGAACAGACAATTTTCAGAGGATGAAATTAAAACTATTTATAGTCATATGAAAAGGTGCTCCAAATCACTATTGATAAGAGAAATGCAAATCAAGACAACCCTGAGGTACCACTTCACACCTGTCAGATTGGCTAAAATGACAGGAAAAGTTAATGATGAATGTTGGAGGGGATGTGGGAGGGCTGGGACACTGATGCATTGTTGGTGGAGCTGTGAACGGATACAGCCATTCTGGAGAACAATTTGGAGCTATGCTCAAAAAGTTATCAAACTGTGCATACCCTTTGACCCAGCAGCATTTCTATTGGGCTTATATCCCAAAGAAATCATAAAGGAAGGAAAAGGCCCCACATGTGCAAGAATGTTTGTGGCAGCCCTTTTTGTAGTGGCTAGAAACTGGAAATTGAATAGATGCCCTTCAATTGGAGAATGGCTGAATAAATTATGGTATATGAATATTATGGAATATTATTGTTCTGTAAGAAATGACCAGCAAGATGATTTCAGAGAGGCCTGGAGAGACTTACATGAACTGATGCTGAGTGAAATGAGCAGAACCAGGAGATCATTATACACGGAAACAACAGTACTATATGACGATCAATTCTGATGGACATGGCTCTCTTCAACAATGATATGTTTCAAACCACCTCCAATTGTTCACTGAAGAAAGCCATATACACCCAGAGAGAGGGATGTGAAATGTGGACCACAACATAACATTCTCATACTCCTTGATTGATGTTTGCTTACATTGTGTTTCCTTTATCTGATATATCGTTTGTGTAGATAAGATTTTTCTTGCACAACAATGATAAGTTTGGAAATATGTATACATATATTCGATTTGCCAATATTTTAACATAATTAACATGTAGTGGATATCCTGCCATCTAGGGGAGGGGTGGGGAGTTGGGGGGAAAAATTTGTAACGGAAAGCTATGTAAGGGTTATTGTTGAAGAATTACCCACACATATGTTATGCAAATAAAATAAAATTTAAAAAAATATATAAAAAATATCTTTTAGATACAGATTTTGTACTAATAAATATTTTTGGATCAAAAAAAAGAAAAAAATAAATATCAGAGGCTTGGAATATTATCAGAAGATTATAATGAAGAGCATAGGAGCTAGGATTACAACCAAGAATTACCTACACAGAAAAAACAATGAATATAATTCTTCAGGGGGAAAAATAGATCTTTAATGAATTTGGGGATTTTCAAGCATTCCTGATGAAAAGACCAGAGTTGAATAGTATATATGACATTAAAACAGAAGAGTCAAGAAAAGTATAAAAAGCTAAATGTGAAAGAATAATTAAAGGAAAATTCCTATGTGGGGACATGATATCTGTAATTCCTATGAACTTTATTATTATTAGGGCGATTAGGAAGAGTGTGCAAAGAAAGAGAGTATAGGTTTGAGCTGATTATGTTGGGATTGTCTCCAAAACAAAAAGTAGGGGTGGAGAAAGAGGAATGTAGTGGAAGAAAGGGAAAGAGAAAGGTAGAATGGGGCAAATTTTCTTATACAAATGAGATACACAAGGAAGAGCTTTTACAGTGAAGAGGAAAATAGGAGGAGGTAGTGAGTAATGCTTGAACAGTACTTTCATCAGAATTGGTTCAAAGAGGAAATAATATATATACACACACTCAGTTGGGTATAGAAATCTATCTCCCTATTGGACTATCTGAAAACCATTATCAAAAAAGAACTTAGACATCATCTTGCAAGAAATCATCAAGGAAAATTGCTCTCATTTCTTACATCCTGAAAAAATAGAAATTACCAAAAAATACCAAATTACCTACTGAAAGATTTCCCAAAATGAAAACTTCCAAGAAGTTGGAAAACTAGGGAGATTGTAGGGGAAGGGCAAAAAAAATATTGGGAGGGGATAATGATAAAAAGGAGGGCAGATTGGGGGAGGCGGTACTTAGAAGCAAGACAGATTTTTGAAGCTAAAAATAGAGAACTAAAAGAGGAAGATGAGGTAGAGGGAAGTGTACCGTTATTGATCATAAATGTCAATGTATATGGGATGAACTAATCTATAGAACATAAGCTGATAGCAGAATGGATTGGGACCAGAATCTAACAAAAAGTTGTGTTCAAGAGACATACTTGGGACAGAAACACAAACATAGCTAAATTAAATTGTTGGAGCAGAATATGTTATGCTTCAGCTGAAGGAAAAAGGGCAAGGGGTGCCAATCATGATCTCAGACAAAGCAAAAGCAATTATTAAGTCAATCAAAAGAAATAATCAGGGAAACTACATTTTACTAAAAAGATGCCATAATGAAATAACAAAAGCTTTTACAAGAAATTTCTCTGATAAAGACCTGATTTCTCAAATATATGGGAAACTGATACAAGTTTATAAAAATGAGCCATTCCCTAATTGATAAATGGTCAAAGGTATGAACATACAGTTTTAAAAGGAAGAAAATGAGTATCTATAGTCATAAGAAAAAATGCTCTAAATCACTATTGATTAGAGAAGTTCAAATTAAAATCACTTCTATGAGAAATAAAAAATCCTGGAGGGAATGAAGAAAATAGGTACATTAATGAATTGTGGGTAAAGTAGTGAACTCGTTCAACCATTCTGAAGGACAATCTGGAGCTATGACCCTGTGACTATGAAACTGTGTCCACAATTTGATCCAGCAATGTCACTACTGTACTAGGTCTGTACACCAGAGATCAAAAAAGGGAAAAGTATCTATATTTTTTTATTTTTTATTTTTTTAAGTATCTATATTTATAAAAATATTTATGGCAGCTATTTTTGTGGTGGCAAAAAATTGGAAATTGAGGGGATGCCCTTCAATCGAGGAATGGCTGAACAAGTTGTGGCACATGATTGGATAAAGTACTATTGTGCTAAAAGAAATTACAGGGAAAGAGGGACAGAACCAAGATGATAGAATAAAGACAGGGATTTGTTTGAGTTCTTCTTAGTTCTTCTCCAAACAATATTAAAATAATGTTTGAAAAATGAATTCTGAAGTGGCAGACCCAATAGATAGACCGGGTGAAACAATATTCCAGCTAAGATAAGTTAGAAGGTCACCAAAGAAGGTCTCCCTCTCACCTCAGTGAAAGTCCAGAGTCAGTTCAGGATGCACCAATAAATCAGCAGCAGGCCTTGGCAGAAGTAATGGTTTCTGGAGCTCTCAGCTCATAAACAGTAAGAGGGTAAAAAAGTTGATCAGAAAGAGATTATAGGAGACCTTTGCTGGCACTAGAAGAAGGACTCTTGCATTGTCTATATGAGGTTTGAGGGTTTGAGCTCTCAGTCCCAAGAGGAGGAGAATGAGCAGGAACTCTGTTCACAGTTCCAGGGTAGAAAAAAGTATTTGTGGCCACTCATAGACCAGAGCACAGACCAGAAGAGCAGTGACCCCACTTCTCAGATCATATCATCTCAGAAAAGTTTGAAACTCTTAAAAAAAATACATCCCCTTTCCCAGAAGTAGCTATGAAAACAGAACTAGCATCAAAAAACCTGAAATGTTGAGACAGTGCCTCTGGGTGCAGAGTCAAACTTTAATATGAAGTTAAAATTCAAGAAATAGGCTAGAAAAATGAGCAAACAACAACAAAAAAGAACCTGATCATAGAAAGTTACTATGGTGACAGGTAAGACCAAAAACACAAACTCAGAAGAAAACAATAAAACCAAAACCGCTACATGAAGAGTCTCAAAAAAAGTGAATTGGTCTCAGCTCAAAAAGCTCAAAAGGAGTTTAAAAATCAAATAAGAGAGTTAAAGGAAAAATTTGGAAAAATAAATGAGAATAATGCAAGAAAGTCATGAAAAAAATAAATCAAAAGCTTGGTAAAGGAGCTGTGGAAAGTGTTGAAGAAAATAACACTTTGAAAAACAGAATAAGCCAAAGAGGTAAAAAAAAATTCACTGAAGAAAAGAACTTAAAAAATTAAATTGGCCAAATGTAAAAAAGAAGTACAAAAGCTTATTAAAGAAAATAATGCCTTAAAAATTATAATTCAGCAAGTGGAACCTAATGAATCCATGAGATATCAAGAAACATAAAACAAAATAAAAAGAATGAAAAAAAGAAGAAAATGTGAAACATCTCATTAGAAAAACAACCAAATTGGACAGTAGATCAAGGAAAGGTAATTTAAAAATTGTTAAGACTACTGAAAGCCACAATTAATGAAAAGAGCCTATAAATATTATCTTTAAAGAAATTATCAAGAAAAATTTCCTTTATGTCCTAGAAATAGATGATAAAATAGAAATCGAAAGAATCCACAGATCACCTACTGAAAGAGATCACAAATAAAAACTCTCAGGAATGTTATGGCCAAATTTTGGCACTCCCAGGTCAAGAAGAAAATATTGCAACCAGCTAGAAACAAACAATTCAATATCATGCCATCATACTCAGGATCACACAAGATTTAGCAACTTCCATGTTAAAGGATCAGAGGGCTTTGAATATGGTCTTCTGGAGGACATAGGAGCTAGGATTATAACCATCTACCCAGCAAAAAAAAATGGTTATTTAATGGAATTGAATGATTTTCAAACATTACTGTTGAAAAGACTAATAGAAAATTTGATTTCCAAACAGAAAATTCAAGAGAAGCGCAAAAAGTTAAACATAAAAGAATAATCATAAGGGACATTCCTATATGGGAAGATGATACATGTAAATCCTAAGAACTTTACTATTATTAGGGCAGTTAGAAAGAGTGTACAAAGTACAAGGATGTGTTGACTATGATGAATTGATATACAAAAAATAAAATTAAGGTGTGGGAAAAAGGGATATATTGGAAGGAGGTTTTATGATCTCACATCAAAAAGGTGCAAGAGTTTTTATAGTGTGTGTGGGGGAATGAGGGTGGTAGTAGGAAATGATCATCAGAATTGGCTCAAAGAGGGAATAACATATAGTATATAGAAATCTTACACTTATTGATTCTGAATGCAAATTAAAGCAGACTATTTTTGGCTTTCTTTTTTTCTTTTCTTTTTTGGGGGGGTTGTGTCTTCTTTTATAATATAACTAATATGGAAATATGTTTTGCATTATTTCACATGAATAAGTTATATCATATTGCTTACTGTCTTAGGGAGGGAGAACAGGAAGTAAGGAAGAAAACTTGAAATTCAAAATTTTCAAAAAATGTTAAAAATTTTTTTTTACATGTAATTGAGAAAAATGTTATTTAAAAAGCTATCATACCATAAAGGGAAATAGGAAAGGAGGAGATCAAAGAAGGAGAGTTTAAAGAAAGGAGAGCAGATTAAGGTGAGATAGTGGTCAGAAAAAAAGTTTTAAGGAGAAACAGGGTAAAAGAAGAGAGGGAGAGAAGAATAAATAATATAAAAAAACCAGATGAAGGTAAATACGGTAATATAATAACAGTAATAACAACTAAATAGGAATAGGATGAGCTTGCTCATAAAACATAAATGGATAGCAGAATAAATCAAAAAAACTTATATGTTCTTTACAAGAAGCAAAGACATACACAGGATAAAAGTAAGGGACTTAAGTGGGATTTGTTATACTTCAGCTGAAATTTTAAAAAAAAAGCATATATATATATATAAACCACCTCAGACCAAGCAAAACCAAAAATAGATCTAATTAAAAGAGATAAGCAGGGAAACTTACATTTTGCTTAAAGGTACCAGAGACAATGAAAGATTTTCAATATTGCACAGATATGCACCAAACGAAATAGCATCCAAATATTTAAAAGGAAAAGTTAAATGAGTTATAGAAGGAAGTAGACAATAAAACTATACTAGTGGAGGACTTCAACTTTTCTTTCTCAGAACCATATAAATCTAGCCAAAAATAAACAAGAAAAGAAGTTAAGCAGGTACATAGAACAAATAGAAAACTTCAGAAAAGTTAGAATTGCTAGATCTCTTGAGAAAACTGAATGGGAATAGAAAGAAATATGCCTTTTTTCAGTAACATATGGCACCCACACAAAAACTGACCATGTATTAGGTTATAAAAACCTCAAACCAAATACTGAAAATCATGAATTTTAAATAAAATTCTTTTCAGATCATAATAAATAAAATGCAATAAAATTACATTTGATAAAGGACCATGGAAACCTACTTTAAGAATCAGTTGGAAACTAAATAATTTAATACTAAAGAATGAGTGCATCAAAGAACAAATCATAGAAACAATTTTGTCAAAGAGAATGATAATGATACACTATACCAAAACTTATAGGATGCTACCAAAGCAGTAGAGAAAATATCTCTAAATACATCAAAAATAGAAAAAAAAAATAGATCAATTAATTAGGCATGCAATTAAAAAAAAAACAGAAAAAAGGACAAATTTAAAATCTCCAGTTAAGCACCAAATTGGAAATTTTGAAAATCAAAGGAGAGAATAATAAAATTTAAAGAAAACTATTAACATGAAAAAATAAAACTAGAGGATAGTTTTAAGGAAAACTTCAGCAAAACAGACAAATTATTGATGAATTTGACTAAAAAAAAGAAAATCAAATTATCAATATAAAAAATGAAAAGGGTGAATGTACCAGCAATGAAAAGGGAATTAAAGCAATTACTAGGAGCAACTTTGCCCAATTATATGCCAATAAATCTAACAATCTAACTGAAATGGATGAATATTTACAAAAATATAAATTGCCCAGATTAACCAAAGATGAAATAGAATACTCAAATAATGCTATTTTAGAAAAATAAATTGAGTAAGCCATTGACGAATTACCTAAGAAAAAAAGGTTATCAAGACTAGATGGATTCATAAATGAATTCTACCAAACATTTAAAGAACAATTCCAATACCATATAAGCTATTTGGAAAAATAGTCAAAAGACTCCTACCAAATTTCTTTTACAACACAAATATATTGATGTTACCTAAATGAGGAAGAATAAAAATAGAGAAAGAAAACCAGACCAATTTCCCTAATGAATATGGATGCAAAAAATTTAAATGAAATACTAGCAAGGAGGTAAAAGTAATATATTACAAAAAATAATATGCTATGAGTAGGAGAGATTTATACCAGGAATTCAGGGCTGGCTCAATATTAAGAAAACTATCAACATAATTGACCATAGCCATACCAAAGTAACAACAATCATATGATTATCTCAATAGATGCAGAAAAAGCTTTTGATAAAATACCATATTTAAAACCCCTAGAAAGCATTATTTGTGATGGAAATAACCTAGTTCAGGGCTTCTTAAACTTTTTCTACTTGTAACTCTTTTTTTTGCTTGGAGAAATTTTTGTGACTCCAGGTGTGTATAAAATATATTTTTTAATATATGAATATATACAAATATAAAAAATAGATATGTAAATCATTTATTGATAATTTTATGACCCTCACATTCAGTTACATAATCCATAAGGGATTGAGTCCCACAGTTTAAGAAACTTTGAGCTAGTTAGTTGTACTTTGTGCTTGAGGAGTACATAGTGATATCACTATGTTGGGGTCAAGGTACAATGCATCTGATTGTGGTTAATCAGATCAATACTAGCTAGAAGGCTCTACCATAGGTTGGGCACAAATAGTTCATGTGAGCATTTGGAGTGGCAATGTTGCTAAATTTGTGTATCTTATGTTTTCTTTCAGCTACTTCAATTCTGCTTTGCTCATAGAGCACAGCACCTTCTTTGATAGGGCATAGCACGCTGAGTGGTCCTGTGAGAGGGTCTCCCATGTCTCACAATTGATTCCTCAGTTCTTCAGAGAGACCTTTTTTATTTCTTCTGACATCTGTTTGATTGCTTGTCTTATGTGAGTTCTCTGTAAAAAGTCTTTAAGGCAAACCTCTATTTGGCATTTGAACAAACAACGTGGCTAGCACATTGAAGTTGTACTCTTTGCAGTAGAATTTGAATGCTTGCCAATTTACCTGAGAAAGGACTTTAGTGTTGGGTTACCTTATCTTGCCAAATGATTCAGAATCTTCCTAAGACAATTAAAATAGATGTGATTCAGTTTTCTGGCATGTTATTGGTATATTGTTCAAATTTCACAGGCATATGATGAGGTCAAAACAATGGCTCTGGAGACTTTCAGTTTGTTAGGCAGCCTAACACCTCTTTTCTCCTACACTTTCATATGCAGCCTCTCAAACAGTAAGTTAGCTCTGGCATTGTGTATAATGATCTCACCATGTATGGGTACATCTCTGAGAAATATACTGTCAAGGTAAGTGAACTTATCCACAACATTCAAAATTTCTCCATTTGTTGTAACTGATGTTTCTCTTTATCAGTGGTGCCATACTGACTGGTGGAGAACCTGTGCTCTCTTGGTGTTAATTGTCAGGCCAAAATTAGTACAAATGACAGAAAAATGATCTTTTGCGTCTCAGTCTCAGAGTCTGCATTGAATGTACAATCATCTGTAAATAAAAAGTTGCACAGCAACTCTCCCTTACTTTAGTTTTGGCTTGTAGCCTTTCCAAGTTAAATTATTTGCCATCAGTGCAGCAGCTGACCCTGATGTCATTTTTATCTTTGTTCAAGATACATGACAGTATCACTAAAAACATGATAAAAAATATAGAAGCAAGCACAAAGTCCTGTTTTACTCCACTGGTATCTGGGAAAGAGAGCAAGAAGATTGTCCATTATCCAGAACACATGCAAGTTTGAACTGGCACTTAATACATGATAGGATCATGTCCCTATTACTAATCAATGTGACTACATCAATCCTGAGTAGCTGAGACACACCATAGATCTTTGGTCCATAAATAGCTTGTGAGGGCATCATAAAAGCACTTTGAATTGTTACTATCAGCATAAAACTGAATTTTAGCTGCCTTCTTGCTGAGTAAAAAAATCCTGGACTTCTGGGGGTAGAGCCAAGATGGCGGAGATCAGACAGGAGTCTCTGTAACCTCTTCTAACCTTCCCTCAAACCAACAACATATGAAGCCTCTAGACTGATTTTGAAGTAAAAAAAATCCACAATATCTGGAGGACAACACATTTCTAGAAGAAGATACTCTGGAAGAACTTCAAAACAGGTCTGTTTTAATTGGGCAGGGGGGTGTTCTGCTGAACCCAGACTGCAGTACAGGGAGACCAGGGCAGGGAGCTGGAGCAGGGAGTTGGAGCAGGGAGCTGGAGCAGGGAGCTGGAGCAGGGAGCTGGAACAGGAATTGGAACAGGAGTTGGAACAAGAGTGGGAGCGTTGTGCTTTTCACACACCTGGGAGTCTTCTTCGGGCCTCTTGGGCCAATCTGTCCTGATTGTGGGCAGGTGGTTTGGAGGGTCTGCCTTCTGTGGGCGGTAGATTGTGAATCACTGAACCCCTGATGAGCGTGGGATCTAGCTGCCATTACACAGCACCCTAGGGTGATCAATCAATCAGTAGAACTGATCAGCACCTGCAATAATCCAATCAGCAGAACTGCCCAGCATCTGAAATAATTTAATCAGCAGAACTGCCCCAGGACGAATTAAAGCAGAACTGCCCAGCACCTGAAATAACTCAATCAGCAGAACTGCCCCAGGGCAAATTAAAGCAGCTGTCCCTCCTTTGCCTTGAACAGACCTCATACCTTTAAAAAAAAATGAATAAAAAACCAAAAAGAGCTCTCACCATAGACAACTTTTATGGAGAGAGGGAAGAACAAACCTCAAATCCTGAGGCCCCTAAAGGTAAAGCAACTCCAGAAAAAGCCCCAAAGAGAAACATAAACTGGACTCCATGCCACAAGGCTTTCTTTGAAGATTACATGAAGGATCTTAAAAGAGAGTTGGAAGAAACATGGGGAAACGAAATGAGATCACTGCAAAATAAAATGGAAAAAATGGAAAAAGACTACAATGAACAAATTAGCCAATTACAAAAGGAGCTAAAAACAGTAACTGAAGAAAATAAGACATTAAAAATTAGAATCGAACAATTGGAAATGAATGACTCATCAAGACTTCAAGAATCAGTCAAACAAAAACAAAAAAATGAAAAGATAGAGAAAAACATGAAATATCTCCTAGGAAAAACTGACCTGGAAAATAGATCTAGGAGAGACAATCTAAGTATTATAGGGCTTCCTGAAAGCCATGATGAAAAAAAGAACCTAGACACTATCTTCCAGGAAATCATAAAAGAAAACTGCCCTGATATTTTAGACCCAGAAGGCAAAATACTTATTGAAACAATCCATCGATCACCTCCTGAAAGAAACCCAAAAATTAAATCCCCCAGGAATATCGTGGCTAAATTCTAGAACTATCATACCAAGGAAAAGATATTACGAGAAGCCAGAAAGAAACAATTTAAATATCGAGGAGCCACAATTAGGATCACACAGGACCTAGCAGTTTCTACTTTGAAGGATCGAAGGGCCTGGAATCAGATATTCCGAAGGGCAAAGGAACTTGGATTACAGCCAAGAATAACTTACCCAGTAAAAAATCCTACATTTCTCTAAGCTTTGCTTACACTTTACTTTTGATGGAATTAAATGCTGCCTACTGGTAAACCCTGTGGAGTTCTCATTTTGCATTTAGCAGCTTCTGAATTTCTATATCATTTTCATCAAACTAGTCCTGATGTGTGTGAGTATTCTGGCCCAGAAGAGTAAATGTAGTGCTGTACACCAAATGTCTGAAAGCTGCCCACTCCTTTTCTACTTAACTGTTGCCAATGTATAATTGGCAATAGCGTATTGGCTTGGTTTTCCCTCCAAGTCAGTAACAAACTGTTCAGGCATGGAGAAGTGCTCTAATTTGTTGACATTAAGTTTTCTTGTAGTTGTCTTGCCTTGGGGCCACTGCTTTTGCTGAAAGCAAATTTTTATCTTGGAGAAGATAAGTCTTTAGATTGATATAGCACTCTGTGCCATACATTGCTTTTATCACCCATCCTGCCTCTTCCCTTTACAATAACATAAGTCTATTCAGTGCTAATGAATGCACAAAGTTTTCTGGCATTAGGTATTGATGAGAAGGTTATGAGACAAACAAGTCTTCAGTAGTAAGTGCTGCCATTTCTGACTCCATTTCTTTTTTTTTTCTCCTTTTTCTTAATTCTCTTTTTTTTATTAAAGTTTTTTATTTGTATAACATATATATGGGTAGTTCCCCAACATTGATCTTTACAAAGCTTTTCATTACAAATTTTACCCCCAGTCCCCTCCCCTCCCCTAGATGGCAGG
>JAJPUD010012520.1:0-48963 GCA_023553655.1 Myrmecobius fasciatus | reverse complement strand
TCCAATTGTTCACTGAAGAAAGCCATATACACCCAGAGAGAGGGATATGAAATGTGGACCACGACATAACATTCTCGTACTCTTGATTGATGTTTGCTTACATTGCTTTTCCTTTATCTCATATGTCTTTCATGTAGATACAATTTTTCTTGAACAACAATGATAAGTTTGGAAATATGTATACATATATTCGATTTGTCAAGTATTTTAACATAATTAACATGTAGTGGATGTCCTGCCATCTAGGGGAAGGGTGGGGAGTTGGGGGGAAAAATTTGTAACAGAAGGGTTACAAATGTAAGGGTTAATGTTGAAGAATTAACCATACATATATTTTGCAAATAAAATAAAATTTAAAAAAAAAGAAGAAAAGTCAGACACAAAGGTAAAAAAAACTCACATTCAAAAAAAATCTAAAAATATGTGTGTTCATGCAAAGGAATACTGGAAAATATGTCTTGGGTCAAAGACAGCTAGATTGTACAGTGAAGAAAGTATTGGGCTCAAGGATTTCAAACTCTAATGAGAGAGCCAATACATACCCATCCCTAAGAAATTTGTTAAAGATTTTTTTTTCTTGTTCAACCTTTCCCTTTTTATTCTAAATGCATTAATTTTGTAAGTGTAGAGACTTTTCAATTTCATTTAATCAAACTTTTCCATTTTATCTTTTGTAATTGTCTATATTTCTTGCTTTATTTAGAATATATCTTCTACTCAAATATCTGAAAGAAGAATTTTTTGATGACATGATCTTCAACTTTAAGGTCACATTGGTTTTTAATTTACTATGAAATATAGCGTAGGATGTTGCTCTAAGCCTAATTTCTGCCAGACTATTTCTAGTTTTCTCAATTATTCTTATCCAATAGGAAGTTCTTTCCTAAGTAATTTATGATTTGGAGTTTGTCAAACATTTGCTTGTCAAGATGCATTATTTCTGCATATTCTATCTTGTCTAGTTTGTTACATTTTTAACCAATTCCAAATGGTTTTTATAACTGATGCTTTATAATAGAATTTAAAGTCTAGAAACTCTAATTCTCCCTTCTTTTCTACCTTTTTAGATTACTTTCTTTGATATTCTAGTTCTTCCTCCAAAAGAATTTTGTTATTATTTTATTGATTCCTCCAATGTAAATTTTGATTGTTATAACTGCAAAATTGTAAGTTAATTTTGATAGTATTGTCATTTTCTTTTACTGGCATAGCCCAGTCATGAGCATTTTATAGTCTTTATTAAGCAACTTGTTTCTTTAAGATCTTTGTGATTAGATTAATAGATCAGGTATCTTCAAAATAGAAATCTTAAAATGTGTCCCCTAGTTCTCAATTACAAACAGCGCATGAAATGTTTAATGCTTAGCACCAGTGACAAGTTATTTCACTTGGGTCAAAATTTCATTATCTATAAAATGAGGAATTGATTAGGTTATATTTGAGGTTTTATGTTCTCTGGGTCTTAGTTTATTCATTTATAAAGTGAAAGTTTGGGCTTTGTTATAGTCAGCTCTATCTTCCTATGATTTTTTTTGTTTTTTAGATTTCTTTCCTCTTTTTATCCAAGCTGGAAGTACAGCAACCTCTAACAAGCCTTACCTTGTTACTGATCAGCACAGAAGCTTTTTCCTGGTCTGTTTCTGACATGGTCCAGGTTGCCCCTTCTCAGGCAGTATGGGGCCTCTTGAACATGAGGTATTACTATATTGATGTCAGACACTGTTGCACACCTACCTAATCTTCTTAGACTTACTGAAATTTGGAACGCAAGCATCTAACAACCTCAATCTCCCCAGAAGGCCTTGCTGAGAGCATCACACAGTGGGGTGAATTCTGGATATGGAACTATTCAATATCTTTAATACTTCTAACAAAGTCACAAGTACCTTTGGGATGCAAATTTATATGGAGTTTTAGATCAAGCTAACCAGCATCAAGTGGATGCTCTATCACACTGAGCTGATTCTGTGATTATAATCTCAATTGGTTAATATTTAAATTCTCTCTTAAGGATAACACAACTTAAAATTGGTTTAAAATATTCAAATTAATTCTGTTCAATCCACAAGCACTTAAGTGTTTACTATTTTCTAGGCATTGCTGCTTATTCTATGTTCTTGAAGACAACCAAAATCAGGAGTAATATCTTGACTTGCAAGTGAATTTGATTTAAGTGCTGTGCAAAATTGTCAACCTTACTCTTCTCCATTATCATCTGAGTCCAGTGGTAAGACATGGGATGGATAGAATGACTGGCAATGGTCCTACATGCAGTGGGAGACCTTGGTCTTTTTAAGCTAGTCTTTCCTGGGTCTCAGTTTCTCCCATTCAGTGATTTAAAGCTAGGTAAGAAATGAGGCAAAATATAAGTTCATTTATCTACTCTAAAACAAAAATCAAACTGGGAGGGGAAGACCCTCAGCAATAGAAACAATTGCTATTTACCTTCAATCTGAGACACCAAAATCCAAACAATTATCAAATGAGGTTTGGATTGGGCCCTATTGTTAACCAAACAGTGAAAGCCAAACTAATTTGGCTTTAGCATGGTCAGGTAGCTCCATTTGAATTCCAATGAGCTTAATCAAAGTCTGTTTTTTTCAGAGCTATATTTCAAGAAAATATAAATGAAACTACATGGGAAAAAAGACTTAGTTGCCCCAGTTTTTTTTTAAAAAAGAATAATACAATAAATAAGTAGGCATTGTGCTAGGCACAACAGATATAAAGACAAAAAAATCCTTGACTTGAAGGAGCTGAGGTGATATTGGGGAAAACATCTTGAATATAGGGATAGGAAGTGGGCCTAAGATTTATTGATCTATGTGTTGCAGGAGAGTTCAGATGAAGAGCAGCTGAGTTTTATAGCAATAATAGTTAATAAAAATTTATTACTTCTCACAAGAAGAGAATAGATGCCAACAGGGAACAATTTCCTTTGCCCCAAGCCCCTTGCTGAGGGCATCACACAGTGGGGTGAATTCTGAATATGGAACCATTCAATAGCTTTAACACTTTTATAAAAATCCCAGGTACCTTTGGGACTCAGACTTATATGAAGTTTTAGATCAAGCTAACCAGCATCAATATGTGCCTACGCTGTTATTCAAAGAGGAACAGTCAGGATAAGTGAAGTGAGGGCATTTTCTAAATTACCTAACAAGGAATGAGGAATGAGGAGCAGGGACATAAGGAACTTAACTCTATGCCAATCCAGCAAGAGGCAAAGGAAAGAAGTTAATGGTCAGTCTTTAGGTTTATTAGCCTTGGTGCCCAAGCTTTTGGGGAGAATAGATACTTTCTATTCAAACTAGCTTTCACCAGCCCACAATTTAATGAATATGTACATAAGGAAATTTCCTCTATCAATGCAAGTTGGTATCTTTTCTGCAACTAATAGTCTTGGAGAGTTGCCTACAATACTTTAAGGTAAAATGCCTTGCCCAAGATTGAACAGTATAAGTCAGAGGAGAGACTTGAATTCAGATCTTCTTGGCTTTAATGCCAAGCTCTCTACCATATCATTCTGTTTTTCCTCATCGTGCACATAGATTAAATAAATTCAAAGTATAAACACAAAGTGAATACAAAATAATACCATGGCACTTTAAGTGAAAGCGAGTACTAAGCCTTATGCTTGTAAAAGAAAAGCCTCATGAGAAGGTGATACCCAAGCTGTCTGATTCTATTCTACTACTACCAGTCACTCAACACAATTTATGGCAGCTCTTTTAAAGAAATAGATCAGTCCATTTACAAGGTCAGCCGATGTTTCTTTGTTGCCTAAAATTGGCCTAACTTCCAGTTCCAAGAAACACTTTATTGTTTCAATATCATTGAGATAACTTCACAAAATAGTTATGGATTCTCTAGGAGAGAAATCATATGGTGTTCTGCTTCCTAAGGGGAGTCTCTAAAGGAATCAAAAGAAATTATTTCTCCATGAAAGAGAACATCAGTGTGTCATCCTTTGATTCTATTTTATTATGACAGAGAATTTTTTTAATTAGACATGAAATACATTTTACAAATCAAGTCTATCTCTAGTTTAAGATGGTTCTCTGCAACTTTTTAGGCCAAACTTCTAATTTGTCTTAGGCATGCTGTGAGTTTTCACAAATAATACCATGAATAATTTTTCATTAAAAATATCTTCAGCCCTTAAGGTTTCGATAGATAAGCGAGAGTTATAAGGAATTTTATAGATATGTTTTGTTATGTTTTCATTTCTATTACACCATCATTTGCAAATTAGTTTTATCAAATGCATGCTCATAATGTATTAGACTTATGGGATCATAGTATTTAGAATTTAAGAGATTTTAGTGATCTAGACCATCCCCTTGTTTTACAGTGAAAAAAGATAACTCCTAGAGAAGTCATAAAGATCAAATATTTAGAGCTGAAAGAAGCCTTAAAAGCTACCTTAGTTCAGCTACCTCACTCTACCAATAAACTGAAACACAAAGAACTTGAGTTATTTAAGAAATAAATTCAGTATCAGAGTTGGGAGCTGAACTCAGGTTTTCCTAGCACCAAGTATTGTAGTCCCATTGACTTGCCATACCACATGATACAATGGGATCAAGCACTAGATTTGGATTGAAGAGATACTGACAAGATATATCATGGAGCAGCTAAATGGTGCAATAGATTGAGCACCAACCTTCGAGTCAGAAAGACCTGAGTTCAAATCTAGCCTTAGACACTTAATACTTTTTAGCTGTGTGATCCAAACAAGTCACTTAACCCCAATTGCCTTGCAAAATAAAAAATAAACAAATAGAAGATGTAATATCATAAAGATAATTTTTAATGTTGTAAAAATAAGAGTATAAGCAAGATCTGGCATTAATCCTTTGTTAGAAAATTTCAAATTACATTATTTAAAAATTATGAATTATTAATATACCATTTATGAGACTGACAAATTGAAACTTA
Source organism: Myrmecobius fasciatus (assembly GCA_023553655.1). Lineage (NCBI taxonomy): Eukaryota > Metazoa > Chordata > Mammalia > Dasyuromorphia > Myrmecobiidae > Myrmecobius > Myrmecobius fasciatus. The sequence continues at coordinate 44,022 of JAJPUD010012520.1, read as the reverse complement.
ATAGTGATAAATGTAAACTCCTGAACTTAGACTCAAAAAATCAGCTGCAGACATATAAGACAGAAGTATATGGTCTATAGCCACAATTTATTTTATATTATCAATGTTTAGATTCTATGTATTCTGTGTCATTTCAGAGAAGAAGCAGGACCAATAGTGAAGAAATACCAAGAGGCAGGCTGGTACAATATGAAGATCTTCCTAAAAATTATAGTTTTCTTTAAATGGAATAAAGTGTCTTGTAGTGAGTTCCTTTTCCAAGTCCTTGATCACCCACTGTGGTCAAATATTCAACAACTGTTGAAAACAATCACTGTCAGAAACTCTTTCAATCTAGTCCAATAAATACTGCTCAAGTATCTACTATGCAAAACACTGAGGATATAAAAAAATTCATCTCTGCTTTCAAAGACCTTAATAGCCTATATTTATTGTGTTCAACATATGTATCAATGATATTGGTTATATTTCTGCATGGAATAACTAGTTGGAGTAGGTAATACCTATAACTCCCTTTCAAAGATAAGAGTTTGGTTCTACATGCACAAATAGACAAAAGCATAATGGACATTTATCAATATTTCTAGATATGCTTCCAAGAACACATAGAGGTAAAGAAAACAGCTGACTCCATTGCTGACTATAAACATTGTATTACCCTATTCTCTGGAATTCACCACAAGAATATTAGACAAATAGTATTTTATGAAAATTTAAAAAAAATTATTTGAATTCAGATTATCTTGCCAATCCAATGCCAGCTAATCTCTAATGTTCCTTATCAGACTTAACAATTGAAGACACTATTTGGATCCAAATGTCGGGCCATCAGTGCTCTCACCATTCCTATAAGGCTGGACACTTTGGTTATATTAATATGATGGTCCCCCAGAGAGCACAAGAGAATACTGCCAAATCAGAAAGATGTTGATCTGATGATTGAGTTGGGACCTATTAACAGATGGTCCAAATACCTGAAAAGACAAAGAAATTAAAAATTATTTTCTACCACTTCATCAAAATCTCTATGATATCCAAAATTCTTTACATTTAAAACTTTAGATATGAGGGTAGAGAGGGTCTTTTTTGTTTGTTGTTTTCTTTCTGCTCATAGTTGGTAGAACTTTTATTATGTGACATGCTATATAGAACTAAGGGTATAAAATCTAGTTGCTGACTTATTTTTCCTGGAATGTCTAATACTTACTAGCTGTGTAACTATAGACCTATCATTAAAGCTCTCTGAGCTTTAGGTGGTCCTCTAAAACTATAGATAGTTTGAAAACAGCATCCATGCCATGTCCAAAGGAAAACCAAACTGTGCATACCCTTTGATCCAGCAAAACCACTATTGGGTCTGTATCCCAAAGAATCATAAAAAAGGTGAAAAGAAACTTCTATCAAAAAATATGTTATAGTTCTTCTGTGGTGGTAAAGAATTGGAATTTGAAGGTATGTCCTCAATTCATACTTGATGAATGGTTCTATAAGTCATGGTATATGAATGTAGTGGAATACTAACCATTGTGCTATAAAAAGTGATGAGCCAGTGAACTTTAGAAAAACCTGGAAAAACTTATGTGAACTATTGAAAAATGAAGTCAGTAAAACCAGGAGAACATTGTACATAGTAAAAGCAAACTATTTTTGTTATGATAAACTATGATTGATTTAATTCTTCACAGCAATACAATGAACCAAGAAAATTTCAAAAGATTCATGATAGAAAATTCTATCCATATCCAAAGAAAGAATTGATGGAGTCTGAATACAAATCAAAACATTATTTTCCTTTTATTTTATAGGTTAATTTTCCTTTTGTTCTGTTTCTTTTTTCACAATATGACTAATATGGAATTATGTTTTACATGATTGCACATATATAACCTAAATCAAATTGCTTCCTGTCTTAAACAGCAGAGGATGGAGGGAGAGAGAAAGTTTGGAACTCAAAATCTATTTTTAAGAGAATTTTTTAAATTGTGTTTACATATAATTGGAAAAAATCAAATACTAGTTTAAAAAAAGAAAACAGCAATTACCGTATGACAACTGTAACACTGTCATATCATATTAACTTTCCTAAACCATGGCTCTGAGCACCTGTCCTTTAAGAATTTCATTAGTTGCAAATGGGTCATCAAATGGGCATAACAGAGTGACTAATTCCTAAATAAGGGCTGTTTGGGGTTTTGTGGGGGTTTTTTTGGATCACGAATAAGTTTTTGTTTCTTATTTTCAAAACATCTCATATTAGCCAAAGTTTTCTAGAAACAGAAGCACTTGCTAGACAACTCTCTTGGCTATGCCTTATGTCTCAATTTTTTCTTTTAGCTTTAAATGTCACATCTTCCACCTATTCCGCTTACTAAGAAGCCCAGTTATTTCATACTCTTATGAAATGAAGCAGGCACTTCACGGAGTTCCAAGAATAGTTTGTCCTATTTAAGAAACAACAGATGGAACAGTTAATGCCTCTCATTGCCTCATGTGTATTTAGCTGTGCTGCAGCTTTTCCTTTCCATGAAGGCCAAAAACAATTTCATACAAAACAAAGGAAAGGAGCAGAATGGCTGCCAGATCAACTTCTTCCTGCCATAATTGGTTCATGATCTGGCCAAACATCATGATCTCACATAGAAACCCATCCCAGTCATGGTTTGCTAATCAAGTGTCATACGTTGGCCAGAGACCTGGTTGACAGTGCAATATTGGTAATTTGATTATGAGGCCGTTGTCTCATCTCAGATAGTTCTCAGAAATGTGTCTGCAGAATCACATATCCAGACATTAATCTTGTCTGGTGGTATTCCTGATGAGTAGAATTGGTAGGTAAGCAATACTGAGAGATGTCAGTTGAATTGAGTAAAGTTTTGTTAAGCACAGTACTAAAAAATTACTGAGACTCAAAGATGAATTATAACTGAGACTATACCCTTCAAGGGGCTTACAGAATATTAAAATACACACACAGGGGGCAGCTAGGTGGCGCAGTGGATAGAGCACCAGGCCTGAAGTCAGGAGGACCTGAGTTCAAATCTGGTCTCAGACATGTAACAGCTGTGTGACCCTGGGCAAGTCACTTAACCCCAATTGCCTCAGCAAAAAAAAATAAAATAAAATAAAATACACACACAGGTAAATGTTACTCAAGTCAATCCATCAGTAAGCATTTATTAAGCACTTACTTAGTGATCACAGTGCTAAACAATGGAGAAACAAACATAAAAGCAAAAGTAGTCCTTACCCTTAAAGAACTTACATTCGAATTGGAAAGGCAATGTAAACACCTATGTATATACCAGAGATATGCATGTTATTTCAGAGGAAAGGCATGTGGAAGGGACCAAAAAAAAGCCTTTTACAGAATATGAGATTTGAGTTGAATTTCATAGAAAATCAGGAAACAGAAGTGCATAGACACAGAATTGGTAGGTAGAATCTTTACATGTGAAGAATAGCAAGAATTATTTATATTTTATCTTAAAGACAATAAGGAATAACTGAAGGTTTCTGAAAGAGCAGTAATATCATCATACTCCTTTCACAATTAGAGATAAAAAATGAGGAACAGAGTGGAGACAAAAAGAATGATTAGGTAACTACTGGTATAATCCAGACAAGATAGGATGAAAGCCAGTGTAGCTGGATTAGAGAGTATGTGGAGAGCAGTAAAATTAAGAATTCTAGAAAGATAAAAGAGGACAATTTTGATGGGCTTTAAACCAGTGCCTTTTATTGAATAAAGGGAGTGACTGAGTCAAATTTGCACTTTAGGAAGATAGTTTTGGCAGTTGAGGTAGGGAACAGATTAGAATAGGGAGACTTGTTAGTTAGAGAGTAGACTAAATGACCTCTTATGATCCTTTCTAATTTTAAATCCATGATCTGATGAGTCCCACTACAGCTTCACAAGCTTTTTGTGCAATTTCCTAATATGGAACTCCAGAAATATTTCCCAAGAAATATTACCATATTCCTAGAGAGTATAACAAAAGCTAGAATAAAGTTCTGATAGTTGAGAGCTGACCTGAAGGAGTAAGAGAAAGTAGAAGAGCAAAAGAACCAGTCAAAAGAATGTGTTGATTTTTGAGGTCTTCATCACTGGGTTTAGGACTTGTAGTGCTCTATTTTTCCTATAGTGAGCTTCAGGCCTTCTTTGATGGAGAGCTTACTAGCTGCTACACCCAAGCAGATGGTAGCAAAGAGAAGCAGATGGTCCTGGAACGTTTGAGGACCAGCATGTTGTAGCAGAAAGCACCTTAGCAACCACAAAATCAGCAGAGGTACCCAGAAGAGAGTGGATACCACATCCAGCAGAGACACAGAAAAGCATGATGACATCAATAGCATAATGCACAGTATCAGAGGTGTGATTTGTTCCAGATACATATGTCTTGGCCACATGGATGTCCCATTCAAGCATGTTCATATGTGTTCCATGACATAACACATATATGTGTGTCTTTCATTCAAGTTCCACAGACACATGTTTCTTTATATTTTTGCCCTCCCCTAACATTGTAACGGTCAACTGTGCAACAGCATATGCTATGTATGCATGTGTGAAATATTTTCTCCTCACTTAATTTGTCATGCCATTTGATTAAAAAGCTTGTGCTTTGAAGAAATTTATCCTTTATTTGGTTGGCAAAAGTAAAAAAAAAAAAACCACTCATGGGAGGACTTGTGAGCTATGGCTATGAATAAGTTTTAAAGTATAAAAGGATTCAATAATGGAGCCCTTTTCTAAGGGTCCAGATTTGAAAAGCTTCTCAAATATCACACATGATTTATCTCATATTCTTATTCTTTTCTCCCTTCAAGACTCAAAATCTTTCCTTATTCCTCCAGTTATTAATGCCTTTTCTCCCTCCTCAAATTGCATTGTAGATGCCTATTTTGTGCTCCTATAACTCCCTAGTATCTATGGGGCAAAGAGTCAAGTGTTATATATAATAGGAACTTAATGAATGAATGATCATTGAATTGAATCTAATTTAACATCTGCATAACGCTGTAAATTTTACAGTTTGGGAAATCAAGGCTCAGAGGGACTTAGCATACAACAAATAAGTGCTGAGATCAGGATCAGAATCTAGGTCTTTGGCTCCTATTATAGGATTCATTCCAATATATCATAGTCATACAACTCTGGAGCTCAATTTATAAATTGGACCTGGACATTTGTGGAATGAAAATAACAAATTTTATAAATTACTTTTTAACATGTGTTATATCCACTATCTCACTTGGGCCCCATAATAACCCTATGAGGTAGGGTTGTATATTTTTGGTGGGAATGTTGCAGCAGTGTCTTGCAAAAGAGAGTAATAAGACCATTAATTTCACTGGTATAGAGTTGGTAATAAGGAAGTCCCCTCTATCAATGCAGGTCAGCCTAGACTTTGCTTCTAATAAGTTTAGAACATTTTCTAGGTCTAATAAAATATGTTACTTGCCCAAGGCCACACACACAGAGAAGCTGGATTTAAATACAGGTCTTTCTGACTCCAACAGCAGTTTTTTATTCACTCTGATGCCTCTCAAGTTACTATAGGTGAGATAACTTGCTATAGATATTTTTATACTCATTTTATAGATGAAGAAATGGAGGTTGAGCTATGATACCGATAGCTAGCAAGTGTAAGAGATGGGATTTGAATCCAGGGCTTGCTTTTTGACTCCAAGGCTACCATTCTATCAATGCTACCCCACCGCATGTCAGCACAGACTCTATACTTCTAAATGAATAAATCAGGAGTCAGAAGATTCTTCCTTTTTTAAATTTCCTCTCCTCAGGACACTAAAACAAAGGGGAGGGATTTTAATGGGAGGTACTTGATTTTAAAAGGTATCATTTCTAATTATTAGCCTTCCTTAAAAAGTTAGTAGAAGGGGCGTCAATAAGAACCAGGCAAATAGACCTGAGAAGACAGGAACAGTTCAGATAAGGGAGAATAGTGGACTATTACTCCCATATCTTCTCTAGAGGTGTTAATGAGAGTGACATGGTCAAACAGCAGATAGGATCAAAGGAAGCAGGACCAAAGGAAGAGCAAAGAAAAGTCAAAGTTCTGGATAATTCATAAATTTAGTAATCATGCTCTTAATAATTGAAATTTAACTATAAATAGCAAAAAAAATTATATATACTCCAAACATTGTCATTGCTCATATTGTTCATGTTCAAATACTAAAAGATTTTTTTCTAAGCTTAATGCATAATTTTCCCTAAATGCTTTAGTGTTCTGCCTTTGTTCAATTAGGTTTTTGTCACCAGGATATTAATCATATCTTGCCATGAAAAGGACAAATATACGTTTGTTTAAAAATGTTCTGCAGTGTCATGGAAGAAATGCAAATGAAAAAAATTTTTCCTATTAATGGCAAAGTTGTCCAAATTCTTTTTCATAAATAACATTGCACTAATTACTTCAAGACTCAGAACAATACAAACTTTCCTTAATGAAACTCAATCAGTTGAAAAAGAGGGGAATAACTATTTACACTGACAAAAAAGTGGATGAAAATTCATGTTGTACAAATGATGCCTTCCAGATGTTTGGATAGTCTGACAAATTAGCCTATCAATGTGTGTATATTGGACAGACACTAAATATAGACAGTGAATTGAGCCTGTCATTGTTTGCTTTACTTCTCAAAGAAGGCCATGACATCAGGGAGGTGACACCATGGCATGAAAGCAAATTGGATTTGAGGGAGGGAAGGCTGGGCAAGGTCACCTGGCTCACTTTCCCCTCCATAGCCTTCTGACTCTATTGGTCAGATTTAGGTCAGAAAGATGGAGATGACCCTGGATGCAATAAGAGACTGGATTTTTTAAGCCAATGTTTTTTTTTTTTTTTTAACAGATCTCAGTTTAACTGAGGCTGCATCCATTCAGTGATTAAGTCTAGGTAAGAAACAAAGCTTAAAATGACTTCTTTTATACTAGTCAATATAAATACTTACACATATATGTATATATATATGTAATTCTGCATGTAATATATATATGTACATATATACACATAAGTGATGTGAATATATATCTTTATATCTATATCTATTTATATAGATATATTAGGGTTTCTAATCAAAATAGAAATAATTGCTATTTACATTCACTCTGAAGCAATTAGGGCCCAAATAATGACCAAGTGGGAATTGACCTGAAACCTATTGTTTTCAATCAATAAGAGCCAGAATGATTTGGATTTAAGGCATGGTACTAGCTTGTAAATCTCAAGATATTTTACAAGGTTTCAGTGACCAAAATTCCTTTGGGCAGAGCACTTTCAGCTAAGAGTATGATACCCTATGTAGACAGAGAGAAGAGAAAGAAAAGAAGGGGAATATTGTTTACAGGCTAGAACTATGCCCTAAACCCAAATCATTCTGACTTTCATTGATTAACCAACAGTAAATCCCAAGGCAAGCCTCACTTGGGCATTGTTTGGGCTCTGATTGGCTTAGAGTGAATATAAATAGCAATTGTTCCTATTTTGATTAACTGTCTTCCCCTCCCAGATTGATTTTTTTTTTTCCTGACTAGGTAAAAAAGGCTATTCTCTACCTCATTTTTTACCTAGCCTTAAATTACTGATTGGATGTGGCCTCTGTCAGACTGAGACCTATTAAAAACTGGGTGCAAGACTATATGAGAAGGAAATCAAGTTTGACTTCAGTTAGAAAACCAGAAAGTGTTTCCAAAAATTTCATAATTGCTTGTTGACACAAAAAAAAAAAACCCAGCATCTCTTAATTCCAATATTTTCTCATTAATGTTGTTCTTACTGTTTTGTAAATGTGCAGTTATTTTCAGTCACATCTGATTCTTTGTGATCCGATTTGGGATTTTCTTGGCAATGATGCTGGAGTGTTTACCATTTCCTTTCCAGATCATTTTACATATAAGGAAACTGAGGAAAAAGGGTTAAGTGACTTACCCAGAGCCACATAAAAAAAAAATAAGTATTTGAAGCTAGATTTGAACTCAGAAAGGTGTTATCTTCCTGACTCCAAGTCTAGTACTCCATTCACTGTGCTTGTTGAGGTTACATAAATATACATGTATGTATAAATATACACATATACATACACATGTACATATAAATACATATATGAAATATTCATAAGTATAGAAATATATATTTATATGTGTTGTATGCAGGCATGTATGCATATAAATGTATACAAATATAAACATAAACATAAATATACATAAATATTTATAACCCTGTAACTGCAGAATTAAAATGGCAAACAACTCAAAGAATAATAGAAAGATATATATATAAAGGTTATATACACGCTGTAGCACTGTGTTTACCAATGACAACTTCCCTGCAAGAAGAGGATTAAATCATATTATACAGGATATATTTGACTAAAAAGTAAGATGGTCCAATTGTGAAGTGGGGAGAGAGCAGATGGCTAACTTAATCAGTACTATGTTAACTTCAGAATATTGAAAGACAGACAGACACAGAAACAGAGAGGAAAAGAAGAGAAAGAGAAGTGTCTGGCAAAGAATCAGAGAGACCAGAAGAAGGGTGCTGCTTTTGACAGAAATAAGGACTTTTAGAAGGAAGGTGGGTTATGGAAAAAAAGAGAATGAGTTTTGGTTTTGAACACTTATCTCCTTCATTAAAATGTCAGCTTAGTAAAAGTATGAATTGTTTCGTTCTTCTTATTTGTATCCCCATTGCCTACCTCAGTTCCAAGAACTTAATAAATGATTCTCAATTAACTGACTTAGGGTCCTTTTCAACACTTTCTATAATCTTATGATTGTATTGGATCTAAAGCTACAAGTCTCTAAACCCTCTGGCCTCATAAAAGTCCACAGGGCCAAACCCATTTGCATGCAGGAATAGTCATGATAAAGGGAAGTGATGGATGAGTGAAAAGAAGTATTGAATCTCCTCAAGCAGATATAACTACACTAGCATCTAATAAACAAGAAAAATTAATTAAAATACAAACTATTCTACATATCTCTCCTCCCTTTCACATTAAAATTCCAAGAAAAAGATGTTTGTATTCTTCACTTCCCTTTCCTTTCTTCACATTCACTTTTCCTAACCCTTTGTGCTATGACTCAAGGATCTCACCACTCAGTTGAAAATCATTTAGGTTCTCTTAACTGATAAATCAGACAGCCTTTTTAAAAATCTTCATTCTTCATAACATTCTAAAGCTTTTGAACTCTGATCATTTTATTCTCCTGAATACTTTGAGGCACCTAGGTGATACAATTGATATAATTCAGAGTCTCAGACATTTAACCAGCTTTGTGACTGTGGGCAAGTCCCTTAATCTAAATTTCCTCAACTATAAAATGAGGATAATAATAGCCTTTACCTCTTACAGTTGTTGTGAGGATTTAATGAGATATTTATAAAGCAGTTGGCACAATGCATGGCATAGCATAAGTACTTAATAAATACTTGTTACCCCTCATCCTGCTAAGTTTTACTGCTATCTCCAACCTATATGACAACTCCTTCTCAGTCTTTACTTGCTGGACAAGACTAGATTGGATTGGCTGGGGTTGGACCTTGGCTACTAGTCAATCCACAGTATTGAATCTTAGCCCCATCTCTTCCTTTTTCCACACCTCTTCCCTACCTTATTCTGGTCTTTCAGGACATAGGTATCAAAGTACAGGCTTATCAAAGTACAAGTTCACTGTTCTGCCAAATCAGAATAAAATGTAACTGAGAAATGTTTAACTAACTAAATAAAAATACAATATGAAGTAGATAATATTAGTGTCATTTTCTAAGATATTATGCTGCCTTCAGGGATCTTCCTATCTGATACCACTGTTCTAAGAGCTCTATCTCCCTTCCCTGCCTCCTCATAAATTGAGGATTTCCTGCCTCTTAACCCAGGTATACATATTTCCAGGTAAGGTTCTGAATAATAAGATTGCCATTGCCATGAAGCTTGAGGGATCAAGAGAAAACTGATAATGAATTTATAGTGGACCCATCCAACACTGTTATTACTTTCTTTAGTTCTAGTTAACTAACAACTCAGGAGTAGTGCAGGGGTGGAGGAGAAATAGGAAAGTGTCTCACCTTTAAGATAGAGACCAACCTACAAAGTGTTTCAAGTTATAATCTTAAAAGTCCAGTGGATTTTTTCCTTTTATACTAAGATTTTAGGTTTCTACTTTGCTGCCATTAAATTGTTTCACAGATTAAGAGATTGAAGAAAACAAATAAAAAAAAACTAGTCCAATCTCTTCATTTTATGGATAAAAAACTGAGGCCAAGTAAGGTTAAGCAACATGACCAAAGCCAGCATCCAAAGTAAAATCCTCTATTTCAAATGCAGAAATTAATTCTGCCTACTGTGCTATACTGCTTCCTGACTTATGAAGACTATTTTGGGCTTTTTAAATTGGTTGTTGTTTATAAATTATTGAATCATAGACTGTTAGACTTAGTAGGACCCAGGAGATCATCTTACCTGATCCTCTTATCATACAGATGAGGAAACTGAGACCAAAAAGGAAATTGACTTTCTAAAGGTCACAATTTGAGCATTCTAAGCCTTCCTTTGCCAGAAAACACTTCACTGACAAACATCAATCCTTAATCCACCAGTATTATAGCTCTTGTGCTTCCTAAAGGAATTTTTAAATTGTAAAGCTCCCGTTGCTTTTAAATAGGATTTTTAACCTTCTGAGTACAGGTTCATTTCTTTTTCTTTTCTTTGAAAGGCCAATTTTTTTTGGGGGGAAAGGCCTAGAAGCATTGAGCTGAGTAAATATTCTGCTGATGCTTTCTTATTGGAAGGAATAAGGAATAAAAAGAATCCTATCAACAAACTCACTTATAGCATAATGAATGATAGTATCAATACATTAGCACCTTTATTCTTCACCCTTTGTCAGAGTTATAACTAAAGAAGAGCAATCAGAGCTTTGTTCCAGCATGCTGAATTTAGAAACCACTGAAAGATTTGCAGTCCTTCAACAGTGTAGAAAAACAATAAAGCTTGACATCTGTTTAGCAGGAAAAATTAGCTGAGGGAAAACTATCAAATGGACTGCTTGCCAAGTAAATCCTTTCCTGACTGGCCCCATCTCCTACTCCTATCCCTGCCCACCCTTCTCTATACTAATCCCTCTCCCCAAATTAAAACCCTAACCTGTGACCAGTAATAGGTAATTTGTTCCAAGTATAGTTTATGCAGTCCAAGGTGCAAAAATTGTCAGCTACTGCTCGCCCTTGTTCTTTCCTGGTTGACATGTCCAATTATGGGTATATTAGTCTGTGATTAGATCTGGCACAATTTGAATCAAGTACAGAAAAAAAGGCAATATTAATTTTCAGTCTCATCTTCTTCCTCTTCAGTTTGAAAACAACCAGACAAAAGGGTCTCCTCCCTTTCCTTTCTCCCCCTCCAAAAAAAGAAAGAGGGATGAGAGCCCTGGCACAGCTTTAGCTTTAACCATCTTTGAGATTTAATTCTCACCAGCAGCAATCTAGCAACACCATTCTGCAGATGGCATGGTGCCTGGCAGATGTTAGATCTTATCTTGAGCTAGGAAACTGGCATATTTCCTGGAGCACTGCGAGTCTAAGAGCTTGGGCTCACTAGAGAAGGCTACTTCTTTCTTATTTTATCTTATACATCTCTTTCAGTGGTACCAAAAGGGCTGAGAAACAGTCAACACCTCTGAAGAGGTTATTTAAAAAGGAAATATGTACCATTTGGGCTACTTCTAGAAGACTTTTACTAGCTTTCTGAATGTATTTTTTAAGAGAAAACTTTTTTCCTTCATTCAAGTTTTATTAAATGTGTACAGATTTCAAACATGAAGTTTAGAGGACTTTATCTTGGGAAACAGAAACCTGTGCAATTAAAGTGACTGATATGACCCATGTTAAGATAAAGAAAGAACAGAGAAAAGGCAAAGAATTTTGGTTTTCCAGAAAAATTCCCAGTTCTCCAGAGGCAGTTTATTCTTGTTGAGAAGGACACAAGAATATAATTTTGGATGAAGTAGGATCAATAACCTGAATACAATTCTCATGCTAGTCTTATACCCACCCTCTCTCTTCCTCCCTTCCCTCCCTCTAATTTCATCAGTGTGAGAGATTCCCTGTCATGGAATTTCCTTTCAGGGATGCAAATGATCAACCTGTTAATAACTTCAATAACAGGCTTTTAGAGAATTGTTTGAGAATTCAGAGAACTTAATGGGAACCTTGATAAATTAAATGTCTACCGATTCTTAACCACTAGTAGGTATCAAAGATAGCAAGTTCAATCTTATGAGTAAATTCATGTCGTCTCTCAAAGCCAGGCTGTATATAAATCTATTAAATCATCACTTCCTTAAAAGAATGCTGTGGATCTGAAAGTAAGCCTCTGTAAGGTAATCTTGCTAGAAATCCTGTGGAAATTACTTTTTTTACTTAATAGTATTTTTCCCAATGACATATAAGATAATTTTTAACATTCATTCTAGTATGATTTTGAGTTCCAAATTTTTCTTCCTTCATTCTAACCCTACACCCCTCCCCACAATAGCAAGCAATCTCATATAGGTTGTAAACATGCAATCATTTTAAAGATATTTCCCTATTTGTTATGTTGAGAAAGAAAAATCAGAATAAAAGGAAAAAACTATATGAAAGAAAAAGTAAAAGTAGTATGCTTCATTTGCATTCAGTCTCCATAATTCTTTTTCTAGGTATGAATTTTCTATCATAAGTGTATTAGAATTGTCTTGGATCACTGTATTGCTGAGAAGACCTATGTTCATCATAGTTGCTGTTACTGTGTACTATGTTCCCCTCATCTTGCTCATTGCTCACTTCACTCAGCATCAGTTCATATAAGTCTTTTCAGGCTTTTCTGAAATTCTCCTGCTCATCATCTCTTATAGAGCAATAGTATTCCATTATATCATATAACACAATTCATTCAGTCATTCTCCAATTGTTGGACCTTCTCTAAATTTCCGGTTCCTTGCCACTACAAAGAGTTGCTACAAGCAGTTTTGCGCATGTGCATCCTTTTAGGATCTCTTTGGAATACAGACCCAGTGGTGACAGTTCTGGATCAAAGGGTATGCACAATTTCATAGCCCTTTGGGCATATTCCAAATTGTGCTCCAGAATGGTTAGAGCATTTCACAACTCTATCACTATGAATTGGTGTCCAAGTTTTCCCATCCCTTCAACATTAATCATTTTCTTTTTCTGTCATCTCAGTTAATCTGATAGGTATAAGGTGATACTTCATAGTTGTTTTTATTTGCATTTCTCTAATCAATAGTGATTTAGAGCATTTCTTCACATAACTATAGATAGCTTTAATTTTTTCATATGAAAATTGCCTTCATATCCTTTGACCATTGTCAAAGTTGAGAAATTACTTGTATTCTTATAAATTTAACTCCATTCTCTAAATTTTAGAAATGAGACTTTTATCAGAATCACTGGCTATAAAAATTATTTCTCAACTTTCTGCTTTTATTCTAATCTTGCCCAAAATGATTTTGTTTGTATAAAATTTTTAAATTTAATGTTATCAGAATTATTTATTTTGCATTTTATAATATCCTCCATTTCTTGTTTAGTCATAAATTCCTCCCTTCTTCAAAGATCTCTTACTCTCCTAATTTGCTATCATGAACTCATTTCTACCTTATCTTAGTATAGGGTATTATGCAGAAGTTTCTTCAGGCTGCTTCAGGAGTTGAAGCTTCTAGAATCAACCTCAGTTAAGTCTCACTCCAGATCCAGCCTACCCACAAAGAAGCAGGTCAGATTCTCAGGAGCATCATCAGAGATTTGTCAGACTCTAATTTTCTCTTCCCATAGCTCCTGTCCCTGAACAAAGGACAAAAGATGATAAAAAGAAAATCTGTTTGTTTTACTATGTATTAGCAAATTTGGGGGGCAACTAGGTGGCCCAATGGCTAGAGACCTGGGCCTACAGTGAGGAAGAGGATCTTCCTGAGTTCAGATCCACTTTCTAGCTGTGTGACCTTGTTGGTCTCAATTTCCTCATCCATTAAATGAGCTGGAAAAAGACAAGCCACTCCAGTATCTTTTCCAAGAAAAATCACAAAGAGTTGGACAAAACTGGAATGACTGAGCAAAGAAAAAAGCAGCTTTGGGATTAATTTGATCTAAAGGGCCAAATACTTTCAGGGATGTATTAGAGATGTACTTTTTTTTTTATTCGCAATATTCATAATAATTTGTTATTAGCAACTAACTGGAAATCTTAACTGATCAGGAATCAAAAAACCAGGGCTCAAGACCTAGTTGCAATACTTAAGCAAGTCACATTATCTCTGAACTCTATCACCCTCATCTGTGAAATGGGACAATAATATCTGCTTTCCTTATTTCACAAGAGTCTTATGAGGACATGCATTATAAGCATTAAAATGCTATATAGTAATGAGTTTTTAATCATTCAAATATGACTATATAAGGGCCATAGTTTAGTCAAAAGATTGCTACTTTGCAATCAAGAAGAGTCAAGTACAATCCCAGTTTTTTCACTTAAGACCTGCATGATCTTGGAAAATTTACTTAACCATGCTGAGTCAATTTTCTCATCTGTAAAATTAGTGGGTTAAACTAAATGTTTCCTAAAATCCCTCCAAGTTCTAAATCTGTAATCCTATGAGTATATTCCAGAACCCCAAAATAATGAAGCATATTAAGAAGAAATTCCTTATTCAATAAAATTAATTTCCCACATGTGGAAAGCACTGTAATTCCTGTCTGACTTTAAAGATCTTATTTTTACACCATCCAAATGTTAGTTTCTTCAGCTTCAAAACCATCTGGAACAGGCTATGTTTATATTATGAAAAACCTACTAGGTTTTTGGACAGGAGACAAAATTAAAATATGGAAAATCCTGAGGGTAACAAAAAGATGAACTAGTGATTGATTTACACAAGTAAGGGGATTGGGAGAGGAAAACTAAGAAATTTGGAATAACTACAGTGGAAACAAGAGTTCTGAAACACATGATGGATCCCAGATGAGTGGATTTGCCAAAGTCAGCCCTCAAACTAGGTGGAATAGATAATTACTTACATGATATTATTTGAAAGATGCCAGAAAATCTGTCTTGCCCCAAGATATCTCCCCTACTAACCTAACTAACTAGTGGTTAACTCTACTAACATATACATATAACTGTCTATAGTAATATAAAAAATGCTCTAAAGCACTATTGATGAGGGAAATGCAAATTAAAATAATTCTGAACTACTATTTCATACCTGTAAGACTGGCTAATATGACAGAGAAGAAAAATGACAAATGCTGGAGGATGTATGGGAAAATTAAAACACTAACATACTATTGGTGAAGTTTTATACTGATTCAACCATTTGGAACTATGCCCAAAGGGTTATAAAATCCTTTGATCAAACAATGCCATTACCAGATCTGTATTCCAAAGAGATTAAAAAAAAAGGAAAAGGACCTATGTGTACAAAAAAATTTATAGCAGTTCTTTTAGTGGCAAAAAAAATTGGAAATTGAGGGGGTGTTCATCAATTAGGGAGTGGCTAAATAAGTTGTTGTATATGGATTGAATGGAATATTATTGTGCTTTTAAAAATGATGAGTAGAATGTTCTCAGAAAAACATAATAAGATTTACATGAACAGATGCAAAATGAAGTGAGCAGAACCAGGAAACATTGTATACAGTAACAGTATTATTTTATGATGATCTACTATGAATAATTACTATGCTCAGCAATTTTGTAAGATATATAAAGGTACTAACCCATTTCCAGAGAAAGAATTGATAGGGCCTAAATACAGATCAAAGATTCTTTTCTTTACTTTCTTTTTCTTGTTTTTTTTTTAAATTGTGTTTTCTTTCACATGGTGACTTACATAGATATGTGTTTTGCATAACTTCAGGTGTAGAATATGTCAAATTGCTTGCCTTCTCAATAAGGGTTTGGGGGAGGGAGGGAAGGAATTTGGAACTCAAAAAAATTTTAAGAATATTAAAATACTTTTTACATGTGATTGGGGAAAATTAAAATATTAAATAAAGAGGAAAAACCAATGAAAGAGAATAGATGAATAGATCCAAATCTAGTACTGTCATTTCTAGATCTAGGTAATCAGGATAGTGCTGAATTGCAAATAATAAGCAATAGTGCAGACAGGTGAACAATTGGAGACCTAAGAGCAAGTAGTGGGGACCAGTCCAAAGAATCTGGATTGAAACTAGACTCCAATCCTCAGAAGGATTGGAAGCATGTGCGTTGCAGGAAAAGGGGAAAGAAGGAGGGAAATGGAATATATAGAGACTAGACAAAGGCCCAATTTATGTATTTGAAATACAAGTCAGGTTCATATTTTTAAAAGAACAATGCTAGATCCCAATTATTAGAATCCAAATGCAAGGTCAGAATGAGACCACTAACAAAGCTGATAAACCATAGCTACTGGATTATGGCTTCCCTGAGTAATGGCAGGACTGACTCCAAAACTTGGGGAAAGACTTAATCCACAGATTGGGGGAGGGTGGCTGTTAATTAGTTAAATTAGGGAGTTTAAAATAATTTTGTTACAAATTGGTGCATCCTAAACAGAATATAAACAAGAAGAATATGAGAGTATTTATATAGAACCTACTGTACACCAGATACTAGGATTTAAGAGCTTTACAAATAGCACTTGATCTGCACAGCAACCCTTCAAGTAAGTGCTATTTTTACCCCCATTTTACTGTTGGGGTGACCTACCAAGGATCACACAGATAGCAAGTGTTTGAAGCTGATTTTGAATTCAGATCTTCCTGACTTCAGGCTTAGCACTCCATTCACTGCACCACCTAAGTACCTAGGAAGCATATAAGAGGGGAATTATACTAGTCAGCTGAGCCCTGAGGTCCCTAAGTACATCAAGGAAAGAGTAAAAGTAAACTAAAAAAGAAAACAGACCTTTGTTAAAACACTATCAACCTCAAAATTTTGCCAAAGGACAATTTTGAAATTGTTATTATAGTTCTAATATTGTTTTTCTTTTATTTTTTATTTTGAATTTAAGAAATAAAACAAGTATTTTCATAACAGTAGAATAGAAAAAAATATGATTGTACATGAAATGGCAAATCTGTTACATACAATTTGCTATTCCTTTGAAATATATAATAAAGACATCATGTAACTTTTTTTGTTTGAAAGTTTTATTGACTTTTCATTGTTTACATTAGAAATAAAATTGGGTCTCTTTGACAGACAGCTTGGTATCCACCCATCTCTGATTGTAAAGTGCATTTCCCTGAAATATGTTAATACAAAAATATATTTTATCTGAAGAATATGCAAAAACCTCTTTACAAGACACTATTAAGCACATGGCAGATGAAAATTCCTAGGCTGTACATTCATATGGGCTAAAAAGAGCCCTGGGCCACTGCCAGTGGGGTTCCAATAAACAACAAGGATCTGGGAGCTAACCTTACATGTCCCACAATATACTACCCACGAATGGGCCAATACTTCAATCAATAAATGACCACAGCCACTGCTGACCACTTCCTAGATGGCACCAGCTGGGTGGCTGCTGCATTAGGAGGGTACATGGACTTGGATTCCACAGTAAGCACCTGTGGCATCAATCAGGTGTAGACTCCTTTCTCCTGAAGCTGTCCTACTGAATATCCTTCTTCCACAGAGACAGCCTCTAAAACTGAATCTGAAGTACCTAAGGAAGTCTTTCCATGTTCCTTTGGGAATTGGTTTATCATGTAATTTTATTTTATTTTATTATTTTGCTTTTTTTTGCTGAGGCAATTGGGGTTAAGTGACTTGCCCAGGATCACACAGCTAGGGAATGTTAAGTGTCTGAGACAAGATTTGAACTCAGGTCCTCCTGACTTTCAGGGCTGGTGCTCTATCCACTGCGCCACCTAGCTGCCCCTATCATGTAATTTAAAATTTGTTTTTCTTCTCTCCCCTCTCCCTGCCCTAAAAATGGCTATCATTAGGCACAGATATGTATATGTATATATGTAAAATCATTCTATACACACTTCTGTTTATCAGTTTTTTTCTCTGATATGCAGATAGCACCTTCCTTCATATGACCTTTGTGGTTAATTTAGGTATTTCTAATCATCAAAATTGCCCATTAACTCAAAAGTTATTCTTAAAACAATATTTTTTTTATTTTATATGCTATATTTTTTAAAACAAATATATGGGTGTTGTTTTAAAAATGGGAGAATTAACCAATAAATTAGCCAATAAACTTTTATTAAACACTACATGCCAGTAATTATGTTAGATGCCGAGAATATAATGCTAGAAATGACAGTATTTGCCCTTAAGGAGCTTTTATTCTGTCAGAGGAAACAATATGTATTTATCTATACAAAATTATACTAAAGGGGCAGCTAGGTGGCGCAATGGTTAGAGCACCAGACCTGAAATCAGGAAGACCTGAGTTCAGATCTAGTCTCAGACACTTAACATTCCCTAGCTGTGTGACCCCTGGGCAAGTTACTTAACCCCAATTGCCTCAGAAAAAAAAAATTATACTAAAATAGAGCTGGGAAGTAATACTTGACAAGATTCAAAATTGATCAGAATCTTGTAAGTGTAATTTCTAATAATTCTTTTCCATTTCCTTTGCCTCTAACTGTCCCATAATCATTAACATTGCTGAAAGATTATGTGCCCTCTTGTAGCTAGTCAGTGTTAAAGCAATCCAGGGCTCCATATTTCTAGTCCAGTAGTATCTAATAAGGAACTAGAGTGATTTTTTTTTTTTTTTGACCAGGTAAAGGAGGTCATTTTCTGCCTGATTTCTTCTTACCTAGCCTTAATCACTGAATGGGTCTTGCCTCAAACAAACTGAGATGTGGGAAGGATATTATCTTAAAAAGGCCAAGGTCTCCCACTGCTTCCAGGACCATCTCCAGTCATCCTGATCTATATCTTGCCACTAGACTCAGATGGCTCTAGAAAGAAAGTCTGGTGACTTTGCACAGCCCTTCCTCACTTAATCCAATTCACTTAAGAGTCATGGAATCACCTTCCTGCTACAAAAAGTAGTGTAATTGGTAGAGTACTGGACTTAGAACCAGGAAAACCTGATTTCAAATGCTGCCTCAGTCACTTATTAACTGTAATTCTAAGAAAATCACTTTATTTCTCTCCACCTTAATTTTCTCTTCTATAAAGGAACTTAAACTTTTCCCCCTTGAAAACCTTTTTACTCAAGGAATTTTTATGTGACCCCAGGCATATAAATATATAAAATATGCATACAAATCAAACATTTGCTGATAAAAAATCATCATTTCACAACTTTCAATTTACAATTCACACAGTTCACAACCCTACATAGGATCTCAGCTCACAGTTTAAGAAGTTTTGTTCATTAAATGATTCAAACTCCTACTTTAGAGGATTATTGTGAGGATCCAGTGTTTTAATATATGTAAGTAATTCTCTTTGCAAACAAATCTATATATAAATGCTATCTATTATTACTATGATCATTATTATTTTCTTCTAGACTTTACATTTTGTAGCCTTAAATATTCTATAGTCTCAGAATGGATTTATCTATAATAGATGAGGTTTTATTTTCTGAAAAAAAATTTAACTTTTTACACATTCCAAGTTTAGAGTAACTGTGCTGGAAGCCATCTGCCACCAAACGTCTGGTCGAGTTTGGACCCAATCCATCTTTGCCAGGTGCATGATAGTCACACACTCTGAAAATCCTAATGTCAGAATTATAAGTTCATCAAAGATCTTGGTTTCCAAAATGATCCAATTAAGAAATATATTTAGAATATCACTTAAATTTTTTAGGGCCCAAACTTTCAATATTACTATCATCATGCAATCAACAACCTTGGAAATATAACCTAATTGGCTAAGGATTAGAAACTAAAATCCTGCTCTCCGTGGTTTCATGTTTTCATTGATGTAATTAAAATACATATATTGCCACACTATTTTTAAGAGTGATTTTTTAAACATCCTCTTCACAGACACACTTCTCATCTTTACTTAAACCTAATGACAAACATTCAAGAGTTTTATTCTTGTACAAACAGAAAAAGAACCCAGAGAGTTGATGCATTGCATTCTAGTTGCTACCTGTGACAGGTAAGGGACCCAAGACACCCCAGTTAGAATTTGAATGTCCCTAAAAACTTGTAAGGGTACCAGTCTTATATGGAAATCATTTCTCCCCAAAGGGATTTCAAATCTCTTGAGAGAAGAGACCATCTTCTTTTTCTTTTCTTTTCTTTTCTTTTTTTGTGCTCCATCATATTGCCTGCTCTAGTGTTGCATACATGAAGCAGTGTAGAATATAGAAATGGACCCTATTTCTGGGGTTAAGAAAATCCAAGTTCTAGTAAAATCTCTAACAGACTCGTGATACTTAGCAAATTTTGTCATCTCTCTATTTTATTCTCCCATTTGTAAAATAACAGGATTTGACCAGATGTTTTCTAAGATTCTTTCTTGCTCTGATGTTTGGTAGCACAGTAGATTCTGTATACATGTGAATTAAATCACCCTAGGACAGTAATCTTACTTTTTTATTCTTTTCCCTTGCCAAACTCCTTTAGTTGCGAACATTCTGAAATATTTTTGTCAATGTTTAAGCACCCCATAACCTCTTAATTAGAAACTTTCTTCAATAAGTTTATATACTTTTTAGAAGAAAGATCCTTCCATTATAATGCACCTACCCTCCAACTTTCTCATTACCTTTGTATAATAGGAGCCATATAGTGAGATAGCTAAGAAGAACAATAAATTGGGAGTCAGGACATACTGACTTCAAATCTTACTTCAAATATTTATTAGCTTATAAATCTCAAAAAGTCAGTCTATCCACCTCAGTTTAATCATTTGTAAAATAGAAACAATAGTAACTACCTGCAAAAGCCCATTGTAAAGATCAAATGAGGCAATACAAGCAAAGTACTTTGCGAATTTATTCTCAAAATGCTATTATTTATATGGTACCCTGACCTTATTCACCTTCCACAACAGATATTCTACAACTTCTTTGGAGTCCAAAGGGATTTTCCCTGATTAATTTTTAGAGTGCCAATCATAGATACTTACTGAGTAAAAGATTAGAGTTCATTTTTCAGACATCAGGGAAGAAAGTTAACAAAGAACAAAAGGTCCAGACCTAAGATGGACCTCCACAGTCTCTTTACGTATGGGTTTTCAAGGATTTTTTCGTGACTCTTTCTTCCATGTAGTTTTCTATAAATGTAGAAGTAGATTTATTTATAGTGCGTATCCCAAGGTGCTTTTCAAATATCTAATTAACCAATGACCCTCACGATGGCTCAGGGACACAAGAAGGGATCAGACTTGGCTGAATATTTTAGAAGTTTTCAAAGAATGACCCAAACAGTGATGGATGCCCAAGGTGAGGGTGCTTACAGTGAATATGAACATCTGTGCCTGTCATTTAAAGATTTGCTTAGGTCAGGAACACCTTATAAAATCTCTTAAATGAATTAGAGTTGTAGAAAAGTATCTGATTTCTAAGCATCATCAGTAGCTTGTACAGAAAGACTTTCCCTTTCTGGACCAAATTTTGAAATGTTATTTTTAAGTCAATTAAATGTCACAATAGTGGAATATATATTTTTGAGGGATGGAAGTTCGAATTTAACCTATAATGTTAAGAATATAGTCCATGGCACTCAAAAATGTTTCCATCCACCAAATTAGCCTCTTTCCATCTGGCAGATCTTGCTACTTTCTTTGAAAAATGAATAGAACTGAAAGGTCTGTGGCTGTTTTTCAAGACTGTAATTTAATGTGGCCTATTCTCTCATATCTGGACCACCTTCAATACTTATTTCTGAGAGCATCACGTTGACCAAAAAGCAGTAGCAATTACTTTAGGGGAGGCAACAGGAGACATGAAAAATACTAAGTAAATGTGCTGAAATCTGGCTTAGAATGATAGCTATAAGACCTAAAGATCTTTGGGCATAGAAGAGCTAATGGGATTCATTTTAGTAGACAGGTGCCTTGAAAATTACAGAAAAAATCCTTACACTTTGCAATTTGATGTTCCTTTCTTCATTTCTATGATTTCTTTTCTCCCCAATTTCTCCAAAATGAGAGGGCTGCCAAAGAAATGTTGTGGATGCTAATCTAACATGGAGTCATCAGAAAGATATTTATGGGGGTAGCTAGGTTGCACAGTGGATAGAGCACCACCCCTAAAGTCAAGAGGACCTGAATTCAAATCTTGTCTCAGACACTTAACATGCTTTGTGACCCTGGGCAAGTCACTTAACCTCAATTGCCTTAGTAAAAGAAAGATATTTATTTATTTTTATATTTCTCTGAAATAGGAAGTATAAATAAAATAAAAAGAAAATGGGATCTGGAGTCAAAGAAGCTGAATTCTAATCTTGACTTTTATACTTAAAAACTCTATGGTTTCTTTTAACTCAAACTCTCTATGTCCAGTTTTTCCAACTGAAAGAAAAAAAAGAGAAGAGGTTGAACTAAATGATTTAGGTTCTACTTAAGCTCAAAATCCTGTGATATACTGGACAATAAGGATAATTTTTCATTTCCATATATAAGTAGTTCTTGGGTAGTCATCTGACTGCTCATGTCTCCATTTTAGATTTCCTTGTCAAAGATACTAGAGTTGTTTGCCAATTTCCTTCTTCAACTCATTTTACAGATGAGAAAATGCAAATAAACAGGGTTAATTGACTTGCTTAGGGTCACACAGCTTCTGTATGAGGATCCAGGCCCAATATACTATCCACTGTGCCACTTAGCTGCCCCTATACAAAGAAGGGTCTAATTAGAATGAAAACTCCTTGAGCTTGAGGATCATTTAATTCTTTGGATTTGAATTCCAAGTGTCTGGCACAGTACCTAAAACAATGTAGACACTAAATAAATGGGGTTTTTTGATGGATTAACTGATTGATTGATTAATTGAAAAAGAGGATTACATATAAAGGCACGAATCTATTATGTATAGCTTATGGGTTTTTAAAGTATACAACAGTTTTAACAAGGCAATACCAAAATTATCCTTGTGTCTATGTTCTTTTAAAATTTCTTTCTATTCTCTTCTGTGCACACCATTTATAGGTTTTTATTGATGCTCTTTTCTATTTTTTGTTGCATTACTCTGATAACCCTCCATTCCTCCCATAATGCTCCCCCTTTCCATAGCAATACAATTTTTATATGTTAAGAATTTTCTAAATATATTTTTCATCTCAAAGGAAAATATTTTGAATTTCAAAAATTAATTCCTTGTCCTTTCATATTAAGGGGAGCAAAATGTTGTTTTCTATTCCTTTCTGGTTAATAAGTTACTGCAATTTGAGAAACCAATACATTTATTCATTATCTCTCTTATCAAGTAAACATGATAAACAGATAGAGTGATTGATAGATTAATTAATTAATTAATTAGTCATCATTCTGTAAAGTGAGTGTTGTAAAGTGGCAGGTGACAAGTAAATAATAAATGACAGAAGACCACTACAAAAAGACTACAAATGAGTTTGTTAGACATGACATGGACAGAGAATGAATAAGCCAGCCTAGAATGTCAATTTGACATCTGAAAATTGCATAGCTTAGTCTTCTATTTGAAGATTCTAAAGAGGAAAATTACAAGCTAAGCCCATGATACTAGCAAATTCTAGATACTGACACTTTCCTGCCAGTCATTTGATAAATGATCTTTGGTAAATCTCTTTACCTATATACGTCATATTTTCTCTAACTAACCTTCAAGGTTATGTTTGTCTATAAACAATTGTAAGATTCTCAGAAGAAAGTAAAAAACTCTGGTAAAGTATGAAGTGCTTTGTCTCAAGGTTCGAATTCTATCTCTAAAGCTTCCCACCTGTTTGACTTTGGGCAAACCCCCAAGTTAACTTTCTTTAACTATAGAATAAAAGGGCTGAACTACATGGCCTCTGAGTTCTCTTACAGTTTTATATCAATTTTCCTATAAATAATTAGCTGCTGAATAAACCATCTTTTAGGCAAATCAATTTTTTTGGTCATATAAATGTCAGGTTTTTATGCAATTAGCTTAGTTGTACAATCAATATATTTTCATCACAAATAACAATAATGATGATATTGACAAGAGGAATGCCCTGCGTTTATATGAAGCTTTATCATTTTCAAATTTGAAAATATTATGTCATCTGATTTTCACAGCAGCCTTTGTGATATAGGCAGTAATTTTGAGTGAAAGGAAAAGCACACTAATTACTAATTCAATCATGTTTTAAAAAAAGCATCCTTTGAACTAAGGTTTGAAGGAAACCATGACTTTTAACAAGTGGGGGTGAAAAGACAGTTTATTCTGGGCTTGAGAAACAATATATGCAAAGGACATAGAGGTAGAAGAGAAATTTTGGAGTGTTGAAAACAAATAGATCAGTTTGTCTGAAACGTAGAATTTGTAAAGAAAGATAACTTATGACAAGTCTGGAAAGGTAGCCTGAAATCAGATTGAAAAGGTTTTAAAGTCAAATAGAATGACTTATATTTTATTCCAGAGGAAATAGGTTAGGTCAGTATTTAAAGCATTTACCATATAGGTGAAAAATGGACAAGAGATATGACAGAGTGAAAGTCTGAAGTATAATTAGGAATCTAGATGGGAGATAATAGAAGCTTGAATTTGGTGTTGATTAGATGCAATGAGCCCTAACTTTTTCTCTCTACCCTACTTTCCCTCCTCTCTTCTGACTCTTTCTCTTTCTTCCTCTATTTCTTTCTCTGTCTCTGTCTCTGGTCTCTTTCTGTCTCTATTTCTGGTCTTTCTGTCTCTGTCTCTGTCTGTCTGCCTGCCTGTCTCTCTCCTCTCTTTCCTCTCTCTCTGTCACTGTCTTTCTCTCTCTCATCTCTGTCTCTCTCTCTCCCTCTCTTTCTCTCTGTCTGTCTCTCTATCTATCTCTATCTCTTTCTCAGTCTCTCTCCCTCCCTCCTTCTCCTTTTTCAGAGGACAGAACATAGAGCAAAGTAGAGCTAAAAAAAGATGATTATATGATCCCTTGGGAAAAAAATCTGTTCAAATGCTAATAACAAGCTTTGGTATGGAGGCAATTCTGCAGTCATCCAAAGAGTATGGTCATCCAAGAGAAGAGTTTCTGGATTTGTGTTCCTAATCCCATATTCCTGGATAGAAGAAAGTGGATTTCTTGAATGATATTGAACACAAGGAAAATTCTAACATCCCACCTTCTTTCTAGAAAGAGAAGAGGGAGCTTCCAGACAACACAAATGTATAATTCAACCTTCTCTAAAGAAGGGGGAGCTCCTAAATAGTGCCAGCCCTTGAAACCAGTTTTTCACCAATCTAAAATTAAAAGTTTTGGTAATATTTTAACTAGAGGAGCAGCATCAACCTATCAGAGGAAAAAGGATGATGTATAAGGTCCCATGACTGAAAAATTAGATTGGATTTAAAAAATATTCTTGTCACTTTTGAATTTTCTATTGGAAAGAATAAACCCATATGAAAACACAAATAAATTGCTACATTTGTTGTTCAGTCATTTCATTAATGTCTAACTCTTTGCCACCCCAATTTGTGTTCTTGGCAAAGATATTGAAACTGTTTTCCAATTCTTTCTCCAACTCATTTTACAGAAAATGAAACTAAGGCAAACAGGGTTAAATGACTTGTCCAGATCACAGAGCTATCGAGTACCTGAGACCATTAGAACTCAGGAAAATGAGTCTTTCTGATTCCAGGCCTGGCACTTGATCCACTGAGCCATCTAGGTGTTGCCTTACATGTCTCAAGTAGAACTAGACACCTTCCTTGCCTATTATCTATATATATGAAGAGTATAAAATCTACTCATATAATTCACATATAGATCTCTATACATGAATTTTATTGAATTACATGAGGAGATTTTCTATAAAATGAAACTAAAAAAAATGAACTAAAGATTGAATAATTCAGGGTCTTTACCCAAGACTGAATCCAGTCCTTTTAAGCTAGAGCTAAGGATGTTGCAACATAAGTGACACACTATTTAAATCCTAATGCAATGTTTTATATTAATCAGTTTTAGGATATCAAGAGAACACAACAACCATTCAACACAATTTATAAGAGAGTAATTTAATATTTGGAATCAAGACCTAGGTTGGAAAATCTAATCTGATAGTTCCTACCAATAAGACTTTAAGTAATTTTCTTAAAATCTCAGTGTCTTTAATTTTCTTCTGTATGAAATGAGGGTAGTGACCTAAATTACTTCTAATATTCTTTCCACCTCTTACATACTGTGATACTCTATTAACAATAGTTGAGAGATTCAGGAGAAACTTGGAGCAGAAGGTCCACTGGCTCTTGAACATATGACCTGAATTCAAATCCCACTGTGATTTGCATCCACATTCTAACCAAGCCATTTAATCTCTTTGGGCTTCAGTTTCTTTTTCTATAGTGAGAAAATTGAAGTAGATTGCCCTTGAAGTCTTTGACAGCTATGAAATTCCATATCTGTGAAATTCTAGCTTAATTTATTGGGTAGGACTGGGGTGAAGGAAATAGATTTGCATTAAAAAGAACCATTTTATTAGATTATAATAAAACATATAGAAACAAATAATGTAAAGATAATTTAAATAATTACATTTAGCCAACACTTTATTTTTTAATACATAAATTGTATCTTACCTTTTAGTAACAAATAGAGCCATTCAAATTTAGAGAAAAGAGAGTGAAACAAGAAAATCATGAAAAATGAGTCAATTTGGCAAAGAAGACATTTAAAAAAAATACTGAGGAAAATAACAACTTAAAAAAGACTTTAAGTCAATGGTAAAAGAGGCACAAAAAGCCAGTGAAAAGAAGAATGCCTAAAAAGGCAGTACCAGTCAAATTGGCAGTGAGGGAGGAGGAAGGTTCAAAAATTCACTGTAGAATTTTTTTAAAACCTCCTTAAAAAGTAGAATGGATCAAAAAGGAAAAGAAGTGCAAAAATTCACTGAGAAAATAATTTCTTAAAAATCAGAATTGAGCAAATGGAAGCTAATGATTTTATGAGAAATCAAGAAACTATAAAACAAAACAAAAAATAAAAAATAGGAGAATATCTCATTAGAAAAACAACTAACCAGGAAAAAACATCTGGGAAAGACAATTTAAAAATTATTGGATTATGGAAAGCCATGATCAGAAAAAAGGGGGAGGGAGGGCTAACCATCAGCTTTCAAGGAATTTTCAAGAAAAATTGCCCTGATATTTTAGAACCAGAGGGGAAAATCAAAATTAAAAGAATCCACCAATAACCTCCTGAAAAAAATACTAAAATGAAAACTTCCAGGAATATTATAGCCAAATTCCAGAGCTCCCAGGTCAAGGAGAAAATATTGCAAGCATCCAAAACAAACAAACAAACAAACAAACAAACAAACAAAAAACAATTCAGGTATAGTGGAGACACACACAATCAGGATAATTCAAGATTTAACAGCTTCTACATTAAAGGATTGGAGAGCTTGAAACATTCCAGAGGCAGAAGAGCTAGGAGTACAACCAAGAATCATCTACCCAGCTAAATTGAATACAATGGATATTCAATGAAACAGAGGATTTTTAAGCATTCTTGGTGAAAAGACAAGAATTGAATAGAAAAACTTGACTTTCAAATGCAAAACTCAAGAGAAGCATAAAAAGATAAGCAGGAAATAACAAAGGACTTATTAAGGTTAAACTCTTTACATTCCTACACTGGAAGATGATACTTGTAACTCATAAGAACTTTCTTATTATTAAGGTAGTTACAAGAAATATATATATAGATACAGAGTACAGGTGTCAGTTGAATATAAAAATATCACATCTATTAAAACTAAGGGGTGAAGGAGGAAAGTACCAGGAGAAGGAAGAACAGAGAAATACAATGAAATAAATATTCTCTCATAAAAGAGATAAGAAAAAGTTTAGTGGGAGTTAAGAGGAGGAAGTTGAAGGGGAATGAGTGAACCTTAATCTCATCAGAATTGGCTTAATAAGAAAATAACATACACACTCAGTTGGGTATAGAAATCTATTTCATTCTACTGCAAAGTAGAAGGGGAAGGGATAAAAGAAGGAGGGTGGTGATAAAATGGAGTCCAAATTGGGGAGAGGAAGTCAAAAGCAAAAAAAAAAAACTTTTGAAAAACAAAGGGTTTGAAAAAAGAGAAAAGAGAGAATAGAATAAATGGTAGGGAGAGAAAAGTTTGGAAGGAAACATAGGTAATGATCACAACTGTAAAAAAAAAATTGAAGGAAAAGGCCTCATTTCTCAAACATATTGAGAATTGAGTCAAATTTACAAAAATAAGAGCTATTCCCCCAAGTGATAAATGATCAAAAGATATGATGTAATCATATTACTTCAGATGAAGTAATCAAAGCCAATATCTATTAGCCATATGAAAACCATAAGTTCTAACCTCACTATTGATTGGAGAAATGCAAATTAAAATTATTTTGAAATACTACCTCTTACCTATTAGTTTAGCTAATAGATTAGAAAAGGAAAATGATAAATGTTGGAGGAAATGTGGAAAAAATGAAACATTAATGCACTATTGGTGGAGTTGTGAATTGACAATTTGGAATTATGCTCAAAGTTAGCTATAAAACCATGCATTGCCTTTGACTTATCAATACCTCTACTTGGTCAGTATCCCAAAAGAGATTAAAAGTGGAAAAAGGAGAAGTTCCTATATGTACCAAAAAATACTTATAGCAGCTCTTTTTTGTGGGCAAAGAATTAGAAACTGATGGGTTGCCCATCAAATGGGGAATGACTAAGTAGATTGTGTTATGTAATTATTATGGAATACTTTTGTACTAAGAAATTATGAGCAGAAAGCTCTCAGAAAAATCTGGAAAGACTTCCACAAGCTAATGCAAAGTGAAATGTATCATGTACAAAATAACAGCAATATTGTAAGATGATCAGCTGTGAATGATATAACTATTCTCAGCAATGCAACAATACAAGATAAATCTGAAGGATTTATGATGAAAATTTTTATCCATATTCAAAGAAAGAACTGGTGATGAAGGAATTCAGTTTGAAGCATAGTTTTTTATTTGTTTGTTTTACTTTTTTCTTCATTTTTTGGCTTATGTTTTCTTTCACAACATATCTATCATAGAAATGTTTCATATGATTATACATGTATAATCTATAAGGGGGAAGGACTAGGGACAGAAAAAAAGAAAAATCTGGAACTCAAAAGTTTTAAAAAGTAATGTTCAAAATTGTTTTTACAAATAACTGGGTGAAAATAAAATATTAGATAATTTTTTCAAAAAGAAAAGAAATTTTTTGTTGTTGATGTCATCTTTAATAACATAGTTGTATTTGGTATTTATATTATTCTTTAAGTTCATTACTCACTTTGCATCACTGAATATGTCATCATATTTCTTTAAATTCTTCATAATCAGCATTTCTTACAAAGCAATGGTATTCTATTACATTCTTATATCATGTCATTCAATGATTCTTCAATCATTGTTTAATTTAGTTTCAGGTTTTTGCTCTTACAAACAGAATTGCTTAGAATTATTTTTATAGATAAGAACTTTTTCCACAGTCAATAACCTCTTTGCATTATGATCACAGTAGTAACCAAAGCACATATAAATTTTTGTAACTATTGTTATGTACTCATATTGCTTTGCAAAAAGTACAACCATATCAGCATTGAAAATTGTCATTTTTTATTATGTGTAAATTTTATGAGTCAGGTGAAATCTCAGAATTATTTTAATTTGTACTTTACTCTTTAATAATTATTATGAATATTTATGTGGTTTTTAAATTTTTGTACCCCCTTTTAAAAGAATTGCCTGCATCCTGTTACCACTAATCTATGAGACTATTCCTTAGTCTTATAAATTTTGAATGTCATATTTTTTTATCAGAACAGTCTGATTCAAAGATTTTTTAAGTTTGTTTTCTTTCTCAAGTATGTGTTTTTTGTTATACAAAAGATTTTTATTTTTGCATAATTTAATTAATCTATTTTATTCTCAGAATTTCATCCAAATTAGAGTTTGTTAGAAATTTATTATCTCTCCACAGCTGAGAAAGATATGTTTCTTTGTCCTCTGGTATTTTATGGTGATTTAAAAAATATCTTTGAAGCATTGATCCATTTGAAATTAATTGTAGCATTTTTTTTTTGCCTAGTCAACTTTCAATTATTTCATTCTTAAAACCTTTAAATAAAATAATTTACATCAAATTCACTACCCACTTCTGATGAGGATCTTATTGTTTATGACATTATGTCAAGCATTTGTTTCTTTAAAAAGGTTTACAAAATTATCCTCTGAGCTCTAACACTGGTTATTTATACCAAGATCTTGTAACTTTGCCTGCATTGTCTTAAGTAATTCTTTCTAAAAGCCTCATATGTACAAAATCATTTAATGTTGGATAGAGAAGTCATCTAATTCAGAGGGGCCAAATATGAGGGGCAGCACAAAGTCAGCAATGCTCCTAAGTGAGACCTGAACCAGATTGAAATGTAATTGAGAAATATTTAACAAAATAAATCAGAAATCAATAAAATGCAGATACTACATTTTAAACTGTCAACAGGTAACCTACAAGGATCTAATGAATGAGTGACCCTTGTTTCTATTTGACTTTGATATCACAAATCTAGTCTACCTCTTACCTTACAAGAGAAGAAATTAAGTCCCAGAAGACTGAAATGTTTTGTGCAAGACCACATACCCATTTGGAAATGGAACTAAAAAATTAGTCATCATTCTCAGCTTAGAGCTCTTTTTGTTGTGTCATATTCCCTCTCCTCTATTGATTTTTCTGCTCAATCCTTAACAAAAATCCCTGAGGTACAGCAGATTTGGAGCACTGAATCTAGAATTAGAGATTGGATTCAAACCTTACCTGTGTTATTTACTTGACAGTTCACCTTGGAAAAGTCATTTGATTTTTTTTTGGACCTCATCTGTAAATTAAGAAAATTGGTCTGATTGACTCTAAGGCTCCTTCCAATTTTGAATCAATAATCCTTTTTACTGGAGTAGCTTTGGAGGTTCCACACTGCCCTCTTATCTCATGGAAATCTTTAATATCCATCTTTGATGTCTAGGTTGACCGTGGCTACTCTTGAGTCATGCTGCCCTCCCTGCCTTTTTTCTCATCACATCCAAGGAAACAGGGAAATGGAGAAGAAAAGCACAGCTATCATCCTTTTATCCTATCACCCTTATTCAGCTTCTATTACAAAAAAAAAGGAATAATAGATTCCAAAATGAAGATGGACAATCATATTCCCTACCTAGATCATCATAAATTGGACAATATCTCTCTGGGCATCATTTTCTCAGACCCAAATTATTTCTATGAGACAAAAAGGCAATATGGATTGTTCCTCTTTTTAAACTAGCCATTGTAAACTCTACCTTTATACTATCCTTCCCCTTGTTCCTTCCCAAACCATCCTTGTTTTGCAAATGGAACTGGAACACAGAGCCAAACTTATTTTAATATCTTTGTTTTGTAATTTCATCTAATAGTATGTTTTCAAGCTTAGACCATTTCAATTCACTTCACTAAGATTTTGAGAGTAGTACTCAAAACCAGTATGCAAAGCACAAGTACGTATGTCATTTTTCTGCTCTTTTTAGGAGAGTTGCCCACAAAATTATTAATACCAGAAACTTCACCTTAATCCAAATCTCACATCATTGTTACTATATTACTGAGCAAGGCTGATTCTAAACAAATTTGAGAAACAGGTGGAGTATTTCAGATTAGATGACCTCTGGAGACTCTTCCATTTCTAAGATTTAATGATTCAATAATTCTGTGTGCTCCTGCCAAGTGCTGTTGGGCTGCAGGTGTAAATCTATGGATGGTATAAACTCCAGAGAACGAACAAGGAAAAAGTGCCAATAAGAACCCACACAGATCCTCTATTTTGGGAACTTGCTTTTAATTGATTCTAAATCTCCAAGAATACACACAGTACAATCTCCAAATTTTCACACAGAGGAGTGACAGTAACTATCAAGGGTACTTTTCAGTTACAACAGCTTTTAATATTAGCTCTGATGTTAATTAAAAAGTGTCTTGTCACTGCCAGAAAAAAAATTTCAACAAGTATGGAGGAGCTTCCTTATTTTTGACAGATGAGCATGGATTTATTTTAGTCAGGATGCTGAAGACTTTTTTTCCACCAGCTTAGGAACCTTGAATATTTTTGTATTTCTAAACCAACAATTTTCAAAAAAAAAAAAGATTCACATTCTGTAAAAGCAGAGATGGATACTACTATTTTCTCTATGCCAAACACATCATTTTTTCCAGTGTAGCCTGTCATTTATCTTGGTTAAAGGTGTGGGTGTGGGTGTGTGGGTGGGTGTGTGTGTGTGTGTATGTTTCTATACTTATATTATATTATATTATATATACTTATATACATTGAACCATCATTGGACATTCTTTTATAATTTGATTGATTCAGCTGATTACTTGTTAGTTTGGGGGATGGGGAAAGGAGGAGGGAGAGAAGTCTGAAGGCAAGGGGTAAGTCATAGAAGGAGAATCAAGAAAATTTCAGACCAGTGGTAGCAACCGAGGTATAAAAAACCAGTCAAACTGAAAAGAATGCATTCTAGGAATTTAGAGAATAGAAAGAAAAGGAGATAAAAAATAAGATGGCAGAAAGGGTGCCAAAAGCAAACTTTTTTTTGCATTTTTCCTATAGCCATCTCTGCTCATAAATAGTATAAAATCACTCATGTTATAAATATCTGGGTACAGATGAAATTTCCAGCCTAAATACATCTATTCTTCAGCACTTCCACTATATAAAGATATAGGTATATAGATGAATATTTCCTTAGTTTATTCATTTATTCAAAGAATGATCTAAGTCTTTAAGAATTGGGAGGATTGTTAATAGGAAGAGGAATTGGAGCTATTTTACCTGTCTTCAGAGGGCGTTTTTAAGTAAAAAAAGAAGCTGCAGAAAACCAGATTTCTCATAATCATATGATTTCAGATTTGGAACATGAGCCTCCATATAATCCATTCCATACTCCCAAATTATCTTCTTCATAATAAAGGCAATAAATAATCAACCAGCTTCTCTTTGTTTATTTTAACAATCATCTTTAATCTCCCCCCACACTTCTTTCCACCCTATTGAATAATTTTTTTAAAACCTGAAAAATAAATCCTCAAAACATAGTTACATAATCCAGCAAAACAAATTCTTACATTAGCTATATTTGAAAATGTATCTCTTTCTGCATCTTTAGTTTATTACATTTCTTACAGGAGGTAAATGGAGTATTTCATCTTCATTCTTTTGAACTCATGGTTTCTCATTGAATTGATCAGAATTCTAAAGTCTTTCAAAGTTTTTTTTTTCTTTCCATAATATTATTATGGTGAAAATTGTTCTCCTACCTCTGCTCATTTTATTCTGTATCAATTCATAAATGTCTCTCTTGTTTCCTCTGAAATTGCCCATTTCATAATTTCTTCTGACATAATAATATTCCCTTATATCCATATACCATAATTTGTTTAGTCATACCCCAATAGGAAAAGGAAAAGAGAAAAAAAATTCTAGGTTATCAATAACCATTTTAAAATAAATTCCAAATCACTAATAATTAGGTAAATTCAAATTAAAACAACTTTAAGGGTCTACTTCATATCTATCAGTCCCTTAGCCACCAAGAAAAGTGCAGGTACAATACACATTATTTTCCTCTTTCTTTTACTTCTTTTTGGTACCTAGTGGTGGTATGACTAGGTTAAAGGGTGTGCACAGTTTGGTAGCTTTCTGGCCATATTTCACAGTTTCATCAACAGTTCACTGGCATATCTATTTTTTCCACGAGCCCTGAAATATTTTTCATTTTCTTCTTTTGTTATCTTTTTACTCTGATAGGTGTGAAGTGGTTCCTCAAAGTTGTTTTAATTTAATTCATCTAACTATTAATGATTTGGATTTTTTAATATGTCTATTGAAAATTTAGATTTTTTTCCTTTCAAACTGTTCATTCATATACATTTACCATTTACCTATTAGAAAAGCTATCAATTTTAAAACATTTAATTATATAGCTTGAAAATGAGATTTCATCATAGAAATCTGTTGCAAAAATTTTTCCCTGTTATGTTTTCCTTCTGACTTAAGGCAGATAAATGGTGCAGTAAATAGATAGTCCCTGGACCTGGAGTAAGGAAGACTTGAATCCAAAATTGGCTTCAGATACTTAATATGAGACCTTGAGAAGTCACTTAATCTCTCTAAATCTCAATTTCCTTATCTGTAAAGGGAGGTACCTACTTCTTAGGGATGATACAATGTGATAATATTTATAAAGTACTTTGCAAATGTTTAATCACTATATTAGTGCTAACTAGCATAAATAATTTTACTGCATTAGATTTATACAAAACCTTTTTAATTTTATGTAATCAGAATTGTTCATTCATCTTATGTGACCCTATTACTTGTTTAGTTATGAAATCCTCCAATTCAGGATCTATAAAATAATATTTTTCTTGATCCTCTAAGTTAATTATCATGATATTTTATATCTAGTTCATCTATCAGTTTGGAATTTAATTTGGTGTTTGGTAAGAAGTGTTAATATAAACCTAATTTCTGCCAGACAGTTGTCCAGGTCTCCCAGCAGTTTTTCTCAAAAAGTGAGCCTTTCTCCCTGGGAACTGGAACCCCCTGGGTTAATCAACTACTCTGCTATTACATTTATTTGCTTCTTTAATTTTTTTTGTGTAATCTGTTCAGATGTTTGATCTCTTTTTAAAAAATGATAATAAATCATTTTAATGATTACTAGTTTGTGGTACAGCTTGAAATTTGTTACTGATAAATATTTTCTTCCTATTTTTTATTATTATAAAGAGATACTTGGCCTTTTATTCCTCTAGTAAAAATTTCTTTGTTGTTGTTTTTTTCTCTCTCTATAAAAATACGCTTTTGGAAATCTGGTACAACACTGAATAGAAGTAAATTAGTTTACTGACATTTTTATTATATTAGAATTATCTATCCATGAACAATTAATGTTTCTTCAATTATTTAGGTCTGTCTTTATTTCCACAAAGAGTATTTTATAGTTGGATCATATAGTTCTTGGGTGCATCTTTATGTATATACTCCCAAATATTTTATAGCTTCTGTAATCCTTAATGGAACTTCTTTCTCTAGTTCTTCCTCCTCAGTTTTATTGATAATAAAGGAATTCTGATGATATATATGACAAAATATACATTTTGTGTCTTCCAACTTAGTGGATTAATTTTGGTTGAGTCTAGTGTTCTCTAAGTACACAATAATATCTGCAAAAAGTAATAACTTTGTTTCTTCTTTTCCTATGCTTATTCCCCCAATTTCTCTTTCTTGTATTATTTCTATAGTTAATATGTCTAGCACTCTGTTAAATAGTGTCGGTGATTGTGCACATCTTAATGAAAAGACCTCTAACTTTTCTCCATTATACAATATATTCAATATAGATAGATACTATTTACCACATTAAAATGGAAACTTGTTGCTATGTTTTCTAGAATTTTTAATAGAAATGACGCAATTTTGTCAAAAGTCTTTTCAGCATCTATTGATACAATCACGTTTATTATATATATTATCAGTATAGTTTCTTCTTTATGTTGAATCAATTCTTCATTTATGGTATAAACTCAACCTATTCTTTTTAATATGTTAGTTTGAGCTACATACTAATAGTTTATTTAAAATTTTCACATCAATGTTCATTAAGAATATTAGCCTGTATTTTTTTCTCTGCTTTGTTTCAAAAGGTTTGGGCAAGAAGGTTATATTATATCATAAAGAGAGATTAGAAAAGTCCCTCTTTTTGGATTGCAGCAAGTGGTTTATGTTATATTGGAGTTGATTTTCTTTTCAGGCTCTGAGGAGATTCAGTGAAGCAATAGAAAGAGTCTTGAATTCAGACACAAGGAACCAAGTTTTCAAAACCCAGGTCCACTATTTATAAACTGTGTGATCTTCAAATAGAATTTAATTTCTTTGAAACAATTTCCTCATCTACAAAATGGGAAAAGAGCAAAGATTAAATTCAAGGATTTCTAATATTCTTTCTAGCTCTAATTCTATGCTCCTCTGATTCTCTAATGCCTAAGAGACTACTAAGGAGACACAAAGGTCATTACTGCATCTTAGGCCATTGCCTGTCACCTTGAATTTTGTCTTGCATTGGACTTAATGACTCGAAAGAGAGAGTAAAAATGATGACTTTGTGTCACCCTGACCCACTTAAATCCGATTCACTTGGAAGTCAAGACATCATCCATGATGTCATTTGCCTTCTTTAAAAATGAAGGACAAACAACAAGAGACTGCTATCTTCTGACAAGTCTTTTAGACAACTCTAATTGTTAAGAAGCTGTACTTTGGATGTTTGTTTATTTCTAAAATCAAGCCTAAATTTTCTTCTTTGCAATTTCTATTCATCATTCCTTGATTCGCCTTTGGGGGTTTTTCTTCTGATGTAAGAAACAATTTCTTAATAGCTGGAGCTATCAAAAATTGGCATGAAATTCCTTGAAAATGTAGTGAGCTCTCCATGGCTAGAGTTCTTCAAGCTAAGGTTGAACAATAAACTGTCTAGATAATGCAGGACAGACTTGCTCTTCAACCATAGGTTGGAGCAGACAATCTTTGAGTTCCCTTCCAATTCTGAGGCTCTATCACTTTATTTTTCTTTTCCTTTTAAAGCATAATATAATTTTATGTAGCAGTTTGAGTTTTATTTTTTTATCAAAGCTTTTTATTTTCAAAACATATGCATGGATAATTTTTCAACATTGACCCTTGAATAGCTTTGTGCTCCAAATTTTCCCTTCTTCCCACCACTCTCTCTCCTAGATGGCAAACAATCCAATATATGTTACAAATGTTAAAATATATGTTAAATCCAATATATGTAAACATTTTTATACAATTATTTTTGCTGCACAAGAAAAATAAGATCAAAAAGGAAAGAAAATGAATAAGAAAAAATGCAAGCAAACAACAAAAAGAGTGAAAATTCTATGTTTTGATGCACACTCAGTTCCCACAGTCCTCTCTCTGGGTGTAGATGGCTCTCTTCATCACAAGATCATAGGAACTGGCCTCAATCACCTGATTATTGGAAAGAGTCACATTCATCAGACTTGATCCTCATATAATCTTGTTGTCATGTACCTTGATCTCCTGGTTCTGCTCATATCACTCAGCATCAGTTCATGCAAGTCTCTCCAAGCCTCTCTGAAATCATCCTGCTGGTCGTTTCTTACAGAACGATAATATTCCATGACATTCACATACCATAGTTTATTCAGCCATTCTCCAATTGATGGGCATCCATTCAGTTTCCAATTTCTTGCCACAACAAAAAGGGCTGCCACAAACATTTTTGCACTTGTGGGTCCCTTTCCTTCCTTTAAGATCTCTTTGGGATATAAACCCATTAGAAATACTGCTGGATCAAAAGGTATGAACAGTTTGATAACCTTTTGAGCATAGTTCCAAATTGCTCTCCAGAATGGTTGGATCTGTTCACAATTCCACCAATAATGTATTAGTTTGCCAGTTTTTCCACATCTCCTCCAACATTCATCATTATCTTTTCCTGTCATCTTAGTCAATCTGAGAAGCATATCCTTTATTTAAAAAAGAGTAATTTTTTCTCCCTCTCATGTTCTCCCAATTTAAAATTTAATAAAAAAACAAACAAAAAATTAAAAGTTTTTGCCTGAACAAAAGCAAATATGGATCTATTATTTGGAAAGAAAGTAGAAAAGACAGTCATACTGAACACACATTACTTGTTCTCTTTCAGGCCTATATGAGATTTTTAATCTACATTTGCACAAAAGTAAGAGTGTTATTAACTGAGTCTTTGCTATTGTTTGTTATAGAAAGAAAAAGAGGGGGAGAGGTGAATTCTTTTCCATTCCTTGAAAGACTTGGAAATATGAAGTAGAAAACCTAGCTTGTAAGGCTGGGAAACAACTCTTTCGATCTGTACTGGATCCTTTTTGAAAAATTTGACTTATACAGTCCTACAGTTCTGAGCATTACATTGTCTCTATTTTAACCAACATATTTGCTCTTACTGCAACATTGAGTTATCTACATGAGGAGAAAAAAGTGAAAAGCCATTCTTAATGAACTGAAAATTATTGTTAATTGCATTTTTATTTGACAGTTTTAAAAATAGGCTCCGATATAAATTTTAAATGGTTGAAATGACAAAATGAGAGATATTCATTGGTACATACTGTGACTAAAGTCTCATGCCAGGTTCTAAAAGGATATAGAAGGGGGAAAAAGGCATCCCATACCTTCCAGAAACACATAGGTCTGCACAAGAGTAGCTCTGCATAGAACTTGGTCATTATATTCAGAAGATGCAGTTTGTCTCATGCAAAGTTGGTTTATAAGTTAATTTATTTTTTCTTATAAAATTGTTTCTAGGTCACATTTGTCTAAATTTACGGAAAATTATGACAGAATTTGATTATCTTCTTTTATTGCTAGAAAGCATATACCATGTTCATTATATTTCATACTTATTTTTTAAACTATCCAAAATTTAAATCTACATTCATCTGATATGTTACATAATTGAAAATTATCTATGTTTATTATACATGAAAAAGAAAATGTTTCTAAAACTGATTAGATTTCAAGTAATTTTCAGTAGCCTTTCTATCTTGTTCTGTCATTAAAGAGAGATTCCCTACTGTTTTTTACAACCAATAATTC
The DNA here is from genome assembly GCA_023553655.1 of Myrmecobius fasciatus. NCBI lineage: Eukaryota > Metazoa > Chordata > Mammalia > Dasyuromorphia > Myrmecobiidae > Myrmecobius > Myrmecobius fasciatus. Next base: position 5,145 of record JAJPUD010012520.1, on the reverse strand, counting down.
TCCCCAAATCAAACCAGTATGCGATGCCCCATGGAGGTCTGTGGTGAGTTTTCATCTAGTAAAGCTATTTAATTAAGTGACATCACAATAATGATGAAAATTGGAATGAACTATAATCTGGGAAGTGGGAGAGCATTTTTTTTTACCAGAAATGATGATATAAAGACAAAAGACATCTTTTTTTCTAGAGAAAGAGGAAAAGAATCAAATAAACATTTATACAGCATTTTGCTAAGTATTTTTCTTACAAATATTATCTTACTTGATCCTCACAATAACTCTGTGAAATAGGTAGAGTCTCCATTTTACAGATAAGGAAACTGAGGCAATCAGAGATTAAATGACTTGCCTAGGATCACACAGCAAGCCAGATGTGAACTCTTCTTAAACTTCAATATTATTTTATTGTAATTCTTGGGTGAGAGAATCTGCTTTCTCTTTTGCTAGATATTTTTATGGGTTCATTTTACTTCCCCCTCCCCCTCTTCTATATGCACATGCACACACAGAAAGAGAGAAAGAGCCATTTTTAGTAAAAAAAAAAAAAGGTTAAAGAGTTCTCCCTCTCTCTTTCTATGTATGTGTGTATATGTACACATAGAAAAATATTGTACAAGAACAAGAACAATTTACTTCAAAGATTATGATAACAAGGGAGTATTTTATAAAAGCAACACTTCCCAATACAAGCTAGTTTAAGCAAACAGATTTATGTTCTCATAATTACACCCATCCCACCCCCAGACACATAAGTCTTGACTCCACAGTCAAACTGGGATGATAGAAATGTTGGGGAACAACTTGCCCATCTCTCCCACAAGAATATAGTCCCATAGTGATAGAGATTACATTTTCACAGGTTTCTGTTTCTGAACTGATTTTTTGAGTGATTGCATTGTGTTCACACTGTACTATGATACATAGTACTATATTTCTTATAGATGTGTGAAGTCTTGGACATTTCTGATTCTGATTAGTACTCTCATATTTATCATCATCTGGAACTGGAGTTGACCTTACCAGATGATTCCAATTTTTTTGTAGAAATAAGATGTCAATTCTACAGTGCTCTCAACTTGGAAGTGTGGGGAAACAAGATGTATGGGCTGAGTCACTTTTTCTCCTCAATCTAATATTCTACATCCCTCCCCCATTCTGTCAATCCCACCACTTCCTGTACTGAGTATATTCCAATTGTGTTAGTTTCCCCAGGTACTACATTTCCAAGGAAAGAAAGTAGAACAAAGCTATAGAGACAATTAGGTGACAAAATGGATAGTGATGCACTTTGAAATCAAGAAGACCTGAATTCAAATTTGGCCTCCCACACTCATTACTTATACAACACTAGACAAGTCATTTAAGCTCTGTCTGTTTCTGTTTCTTCATCTGTAAAATGATGACAATAGCACCCCTCTCAATTTTTTTAAGGATCAAATGAGATGATAGTAAAGCAACAGAAAACTTGAAGTGCTATTTAAATGGCAAATCATTATTACTATTATTATCATAGTACTGAAAAAAAGTACAGGAATATCCATTATAAGTGTACTATTTGGGAGACTTCATAAATCAACCCTCCTCAAAGTATAAAGAACCAATAGGAAGAGAAGCTAGAACTGGACTTATAGGCTTTTGTTGGCATAGAGAAGGCATAGTTCAGGAAATACTCTCTAATAATGAAGGTTGGCACCTTCTTTCCAATTTAAAGTCTTTTAAAATAACCAAGAGCCCTAGGACATTAAATAATGTGTCCATGGTGACACAGCCATCATGATAAGTCTTCCTGATTTCAACAATAGTTGTCTTTCCTCCACACCACTCTAAAATACCAGAAAATTAGACTCTAACTAAAATTTATACAGTGCTTTAAGGTTTACAAGATGGCTTGCTCTCATAATCTCATTCAATTGTCACAACAACAATAGCAAAACCTGTGAGGAGTGGTACTAGCTTCCATGAAGAGAGCCTCAGAACTTTGGCTGAAAAATGAGAGAAACAAGAAAATACTGACAGAAAGAGAGAGGTCCTAGATAAGGTCTACATAAGGTATCAAGTAGACAAGATGGTGATCAGATCAGAAAGTTCTCCATTTCCTGATTGTTTCCTCTGTCCCACAAGTTACAACCTAGTTAGAGCAAGAAGTTTTTGGAGATCCCTGTCAGGTCCAGAATAATAGAAACCTGGAAAAGAATTGTACTTCAAAAGTTCCCTTTCATGACAGAAATCAGGTTTCACATTCTGCAATATGAGAGGCTTTTAGTCTTCATCTAAAGACTAGCCTTTCTGGAAGTGCAACTAAAACATCAGGTAGGAACTATATTGTATTGTCTATGCTTCATTGCCTACATACAGGAGAAGTGACTTGAGAAAGTAGATTCAATTCAAAATGGATCTCTCCTAGAACAGCTGGGCTCCAAATGGCTTATATAACATCTGGACCCTGTCAGATCTACAAAAGTATTACACATTCTGCCACTCGATAGATGTTTTACTGTGATGCCTTACTTTTTAATGATTTTATACTAAGGAAATTTTGTAAGCAGTTAAAAATGTCTTGAGCATTCATGTGAGGAGCTGGTTCCATTATGCCAAAGTCTTGTGGGTAAGGTATTAAAAAATAGTATGTCAGGAGGGAAAGTAGGATTTTCCAGGGATGGGGCTACAGATTTTATTCTGATTGGGTAAAGCTCAAGTAGTCCTTATTAGAAAGTAAGACAATGTTGCCCTCAGAGAGAGAATGATAGTGAAGACATCTATTCTCTGAAAACAATAGTGACTCAACCCTGCTACCCAGTAGAGTGAATATACTTATCTGCCAAGGTGAGGATGGAAAAGAACATAGGGTAAGATCCTTCTTGTTGACAAGGCTCAGGATAATAACTAACAATCTGAAGATTGGAGAAGTAATAAAGAAATAATCACCATCCTCACTTTATTGCTGAGGAAATTAAGACTCAGGGAGGTTAAATTACTTGGCCATGGTTACAAAGGTAATAAGCATCAAAGAAAGGATTTTATTCCAAGTCCATATTCATCCTACTACACTATAGAAGCTTTTCAATGAATGTTCATTATCAAAATAATTCTGGTCTACCTTGCCTGGGCCCATCCATTAAGCTACGTTGTCTTCTATAGCCATTTACAATTCCACAATTCTACAATTCCTTAACTTTCACATTTTTCTTAATTCTACTCTTAAGTATGTATGTATGTAAGTATGTAAGTAAGACAGTATGATTTCTGACTTGATCATTTCATAGAACCTTCTCTCTCTCCAGGCATTTTCTCAGTCCTACACTTTTTGACCTCCCTGCAGTCTGACATTGTGGATAACTCTCATCTCCTTGATAAACCATTCTCTCTTGGTTTCCGTGATGCATTCTTGCTTTTGGCTCTTTTCTGGGTCTTCATTGTCTTTATACTTACTAACAGTAGGAACTCCACAGGGCTCTGTCTTCAGCTTTTTTCTCTTCTTCTATAAGTGATATCATTTAGTGATGTCATCAGCTTACATAGTTTAAATTACTTTTTCTGTGGAGATAATGCTCTATTTGTCCAGCTTTAGTCTCTCCCAACTTTCACACTTGGCACCTACCTCTCAAGATTGCAAGGATCAAATTATAAAATACTTTGTTCAGTATTTTATAAATTTAAAGCATTATATAAAAGTTAACTGTTGTTACTACTATTATTGTTATCATGTTATTATCTCTCCAAATCCTGTTTCTAACTTTTTTTTTACTGTAGAGAGCACCACCATTCTTCCAATCACTCATTCACCCATGTTTGCGATCTAGGCATCAAATTAGACTCTTTGTTCTCATTATTTCTACTTTAGTAGCATCTCTCTTTTTAACCTCCTTTCCTCTTCTGATACTGTCACTATCTTAGTACAGGCCTTCAACACCTTCAACACTAGGACTAATGCAATATCCTGATCTTGGTCTTCCTGCCTCAAGTGTATCCCCATTTCAATCCCTCCAGATTGATCTCCCTAAAATGTAGATCTAATTATGTCACTTAAGTGATGTAAACTCCAACAGCTCCTTGTTGCCTTCAAAATCAAATGTACAATCCTCTGTTTGGTTTACAAAAGCCTTTCTTTTCCCCATACTTAAAACATCCTATGTTTTCAACTCCACTTACTAAGTTCCCTGGCTTCCTTTAAATCCCCACTAAAATTCCATCTTCTACAAAAAGCCTTTCCCAAACACTCAGTTCTAGTATCTTCTTTGTATTAATTATTTCCTAATTATCCTATCTATAATATCTTTGTATATATTTATTTGCATGTTGTCTCCCCCATTATATTATAAGTTCCTTGAGGACAAAATTCTGCCTTTTGCTTTTTTGTGTTTCTTTGTTTGGCAAAATGCTTCACAAAATGCCTGGTACAAGTAGATGCTTAAGAAATGTTTGTTGATTGATTTTGTGGATTGCAGGATAGGAACTAGAACATAGGTCTACAGATTTCATTTATATATAGCCCCAACTTCCCTGTAACAATGCATTTGAGAGGCAGTGTGGCAAAGTAGATAGAGAGATTGCCTTGGGGTCAGGAAGCAAGGGTTCAAGGCCTGCCTCTGACTCACTTTGACAGGATGACATGTGTGAGTCACTTAATCATCAGAGAACACTTTAGGATGGTAAATTATAGTGATTCTACATTGATGAAGGGAGTTTCTACTCTGGGGGTGTTCCACACAGGTAAAGTTACAGGTTGAATAAAAGCCTACATTCATGAGTGTATCTTATGAAGTTTACTGTATGGTTAAAAAGATTTGTTTTTAGGAGTAGATTTTAACCTCAGTAAACATCCTCAAACTTAAAAGAAGCTGTCATCAATTGCAAATATTGAATGAGCACTTATTGTTTTACTACATACTAAGTACTAAGCAACCTAAAGAATATAGCAAATAAATATGATCATGCTTCTCTTCCTCCACAAGTTTACAACCTGAATTATAAGACCAGGTTCACTGTTACCATAGATACTTTCTTTTGTTATTTTATTTATCTAAAAAATAGGTAGAGTGTTTTGAGGTCTATCAGTAGAGCCTTAGGAAATTGGAGATATTTTTATTCAAAACAAAAAGTTTAAAAGATTATTAGGGATCAAGAAGTGGAAATATTCTAAAAATA
>JAJPUD010012519.1:0-48965 GCA_023553655.1 Myrmecobius fasciatus | reverse complement strand
TTTTTCTTGTTTTATTGGCAAAGCTAGCATTTCTAATACAATATTGAATAGTAATGGTGATAGTAATGGCAACCTTGTTTCATCCCTAATCTTATTGGGAATGGTTCCAGTTTATCACCATTACATATGATGCTAGCTGATGGTTTTAAATAGATGCTACTTACTATTTTAAGGAAAAATCCATTTATTCCTATATTCTCTGGTGTTTTTAATAGAAATGGATGTTGGATTTTATCAAATGCTTTTTCTACATCTATTGAAATAATCATGTTTTTTGTTAATTTGGTTATTGATATAGTCAATTATGCTAATAGTTTTCCTAATATTGAACCATCTTGGTATAAATCCTACTTGGTCATGGTATATTATCCTGGGGATGATTTTCTGTAATCTCTTTGCTAATATTTTATTTAAGATTTTTGCATCAATATTCATTAGGAAGATTGGTCTATAATTTTCTTTCTCTGTTTTCATTCTACCTGGTTTAGGTTTCAATACCATGTCTGTGTCATAAAAGGAATTTGGTAGGAGTCCTTCATTCCCAATTTTTTCAAATAATTTATATTGTATTGGAATTAATTGTTCTTTGAATGTTTGGTCGAATTCACATGTAAATCCATCTGGTCCTGGGGATTTTTTCTTAGGGAGTTGATTAATGACTTGTTCTATTTCTTTTTCTAAAATGGGACTATTTAAGTAATTTATTTCCTCTTCTGTTAATCTGGGCAATCTATATTTTTGTAGGTATTCCTCCATTTCACTTAGGTTTGAAATTTATTGGCATAAAGTTGGACAAAGTAACTCCTAATTATGGCTCTAATTTCCTCTTCAGTGGTGGAAAGTTCTCCCTTTTCATTTTTGAGACTAACAATTTGATTTTCCTCTTTCCTTTTTCTAATCGAATTAACTAGAGGTTTATCTATTTTGTTGTTTTTTTCATAAAACCAACTTTTAGTTTTGTTTATTAATTCAATAATTTTTTTACTTTCAATTTTATTAATCTCTCCTTTTATTTTTAGGATTTCAATTTTGGTATTTGATTGGGGGTTTTTAATTTGTTCTTTTTCTAGTTTTTTTTTAGTTGCAAGCCCAAATCATTGATTCTCTCTCTATTTTATGCAAGTAAGCATCTAGAGATATAAAATTTCCTCTTATTACCACTTTGGTTGCATCCCACAAATTTTGGTATGTTGTCTCATTATTGTCATTCTCTTGGATGAAATTTGTAATTGTGCCTATAATTTGCTAATTCACCCATTCTTTAGGATGAGATTATTTAGTTTCCAATTGCTTTTTGATCTATTTTCTCCTGGCCTTATATTGCATGTGATTTTTATTGCATCATGATCTGAAAAAAAATGCATTTACTATTTGTGCCTTTCTGCATTTGATTTTGAGGTTTTTATGCCCTAACACACAGTCAGTTTTTGTATAAGTTCCATGAACCACTCTGGTCCTTTACCTTCACTCTGTATGCATCATTATGCTTTAAATGTGTTTCTTATAAACAACATATTGTTGGATTCTGGCTTTTAATCCAGTCTGATATCTGCTTCTGCTTTATGGGAGAGTTCATCCCATTCACATTCACAGTTAAAATAACTAATTCTGTAAATAATTTCTTACTTTACCCTAGGTTATGCTTTTCTCTTTCCTATCCCCCTTCCCTTCTCCCCAGTATTTTTCTTTCGATGACCACCTCCCTCAAACAGTCCTTCCCTTTTAGAGCCCCATCCCCCTTTTTACACCTTTCCCTTAATTCTTCTATTTTCCCTTCTATTAGTCTTTCCATTTCTTTTCCCCCTTTCCTTCCTATTTCCTTATAAGTTGAGACAAGTTTCTTTGTGATACCAAATTCGTCTATTATTCTCTCAGAGCCAAATCTGTTGAGAGTAAGATTAACACAATACTCATCCCCTTCCCTTCTTTCCCTCAATTATAATAAGTTTTCTTTGTCTCTTCAGGTGATGTAATTTCCCTTATTTTACTTCCTTTTTCCTCTTCTTCCAGTGTGATCCCTTTTCTACCTCTAATTCTTTTTCATATTATCATAATAAAATCAACTTAATTTTTAGTGTATTATTTTCTTTAATTACTGTTTTTAACTCTTTTTGCAACTGGCCAATTAAAATTTTTTGTTCATTACATTCTTTTTCCATTTTTTGCAATGATCTCATTTCATTTCCCCATATTTCTTCTAATTCTTTTAAGATCCTTTATGCAATCTTTGAAGAAAGCCTTGTGACGTGGGGTCCAGTTTATGTCTCTCTTTGGGGCTTTTTCTGGAGTTGCTTTAGCTTTAGGGACCTCAGGATTTGAGGTCTGTTCTTCTCTCTCTCCATAAAAGCTGTCTATGGTGAGAGTTCTTTTTGGTTTTATATTCATTTTTTAAGGCTTGAGGTCAGGTCTGTCCAAGGCAAAGAAGGGACAGCTGCTTTAATTTGCTCTGGGGCAGTTCTGCTGATTGATTTATTTCAGGTGCTGGGCAGTTCTGCTGATTGATTGATTTCCAGTGCTAAGCAGTTTTGCTGATTGAATGATTGCTTTAGGGTGATGTGTAATGGCAGCTAGGTCCAGTGCTCTTCTGGGGTTCAGTGGTTCACAATCTACCCCCCACAAAAGGTAAATCTGCCAAACCACCTGCTTACAATCAGGACAGATTGGCCCAAGAGGCCCACAGAAGACTCCCAGGTTCGTGGAAGGCACAATGCTCTTACTTCCACTTCAGGTCCCTGCCCCCCACCCCTGTCTCCCTGTAGTGCAGTCTGGATTAAGCCGACCACCCCCCTGCCTGATTGAAACAGACCTGTTTTGAAATTCTTCCGGGGTATCTTCTTTTAGAAATTAGTTGTTCTTTAGATATTTGTGGATTCTTTGACTTTGAAACCAATTTAGAGGCTTAATCTGCTATTGGTTTGAGGGAAGGTTAGAGGAGATTACAGAGAGTCTGATCTCTGCCATCTTGGCTCCACCCCTGGAAGATAAATCTATTCATCTTGAAAGAGTTTCCATTTAGAGTTATACAATTTTGAGAGCGCAGCATTGGGGTCAGATGTATGGGGAGAAAATAGTATAAAGTATGAACTGGGGGAAATCAAGGCTAGAAGAAAGGCAGTATAGTAGAATAGTGAAATATGGAAAGAGAAATAGTGTTTTCTTCTCTATTTTACACATGAGAAAAGTAAGTCTTGTTGGGATTAAATGGCCATGGAAATACAGAGCAAGCTAATGTAAGACTATCTATCTGTCTATTTATCTATTTGTCTGTCTATCTATCTAAGCTCTGTAGCAAGATGATTTCAGAGAAACTGGAAAGGCTTCCATGAACTGATGCATAATGAGGTTAACAAAATTAGGAGAATACTGTGCACAGTAATAGCAATATTTTAGGACAATTAACTATGAATGATTTAGCTATTCTCAGCAATACAATGATCTGAAACAATCCGAAAGAACTAACAATGAGGGGCAGCTAGGTGGCTCAGTGAATAGAGAACCAGCCCTGAAGCCAGGAGGACCTGAGTTCAAATCTGGTCTCAGACACTTAACACTTCCTAGCTGTGTGACCCTGGGCAAGTCACTTAATCCCAATTGCCTCAGGAAAAAAAAGAACTAACAATGAAATAGACTATCCACTTCTAGAAAAAGAACTAATATTGCTTGAATGCAGAATGAAGCATATTATTTTTCACTTTCTTTCATTTTTTATTCATCTTGTGCAAAATGACTAATGTGGAAATGTTTTAAATGATTGTATATATATATATATATAACCTATGTCTGCTTGCTTATCATCTTGGAATATGTGTGGGAGAAAAGGGATAGAATTTGAAACTCAAAACTTTAAAAAAAGTTTTAAAAATGGGGGGGAAAAGAAAAGCCTGTAGTTGATCTATTCTATTGCATGTCATAATTTGCTTAATAAACATTCTTCATTCATTTAACCTGTATGGATGGTCAGGCAAAAACATTTCAAGTAGTTATGGATCATTTCAGTTGCAACAGCAGTGTTCTGGGGTTTTATGAAATATAAAATCATCCACCAATGGGAATTCTAAACTAGCCTGATTTCTATAAGTAGAGGTTTGCTGAATGAAGTAATGTATGCTATAGCTTTCAAAGAATCTTGAATAATTTTAAAGAGAAAGCTCCTTGCTAGAAGAGTACTTTTAAAGTAGTATTTTTTAAACTGAATATAATTCTTTTAAAAAAAATTAACAAAGATAAAAAGGCGAATTCTTGAATTTGTGGCCTAGACTTCCGTATAACTTCTTGGCTGCCTTGCCACTATGGCTTAACTCTCTCATTATTTCCATTCCACAGAGACACTTAGACTCTAGCACTCAGTTCTTCAGCTCTTTGGGGAGAGTGATTTCACCCAACTGGCTGTAGTCCAGGTCTTCCTTGCAATCTCCCTGGTGATGCTTCCCCTTCTGCAACCCCTTCTTCACATTGATGCATTCCTGCTCAGAATTTCTACTTGAGGAAATAATCAGGGCAGCCAAATCTCACTTCTGTCATGACTACTCTCTTGACTCTCCAGATTTTTCTACCTCACTCCCATTTCCCTTGCCTTTTAGCTCCTTTTTATGTGTTGTCTCCCACCATTAGGACATAAGTTCCTTGAAGGCAGGCCCTACCTCATTTGCTTATTTTTATATTTCAAAAGATTAGCACACAAAAAAGATTAGTACAGAATCTAGAACATGTCATTAATATATGCTCTATCTATCTTGTCTATCTAATCCACTGCAGAATAATGTTTTTGAAAGACTGCCTTTTTCCCACCTATATTCTCATACAGAATATATGAATAACCTGTGATATATTTTCTATAGATGGGAAAGAAGACACATATCAGTAATTATTGATGCTTCCTTAGTCACTTTTTAAAAAAATATTGTGTCCAAGATTTTTTATTCTCTTTTAATATTATCCCTATTTTCAGAAGTTATATAAACATACATACATGTACATAAGCTTACATATATACATACAAGTACATTGCATATAGACATATCTATTTCTCAGAGTCAGAAAAGCGTGGATATAAGTCCTGTTTCCAATACATATTGATTTGTGACCCTAAAATGATAGTTAATAGATAAATGGATGGATGGATAGATAAAGACTTGTGAACATGAATGTTGTGATACAAATGAATTCATATAGGGATTTTCCTCAGAGGGAATTCCCTATAACTGTGAAAGACTCATACACACACACACACACACACACACACCAGAGCATAAATTCACACTTTCTCTTATTATATATAATTAAGACTATTTGGTCTTTACTAATTTTCTGCCTTTTGTTAATACAATATTCTTCCTCTAGTTTTAAAGTGGCTTTGAAAAATATATAGATGTAACTGAGTGTCTATAGAAAAAGAGGAACAAATCAGAAATGATACTAAATTTTCATACCTGTGAGACTTAGATAATGGCAGAGCTACTGATTAAAACAAAGAATTTGTGAAGGGTAGCTGGTATATAGGCTGAAGAAGAGGAATTTATTTGGAGCTATAATGAATTTGAGAAGGTAGAATGACATCCAAATGGAAATGTCCACTGAAGGCCAAACAAAAGGATGTTAATATTAACTCCAACAGGAGTTTAGACATATTCAAAGATCCCTTGGCTGTTTGGGGGACAAATGTTAGGATTTATTCTTCTAAAGAACTAGAGCTACAATAGAGGATTATCTGTCAGGGGTGATTAAGGTACCATAGACAGAGGGATGGACTAAGTGACTTCTGGAGATATATCCTAAGTTATATAGTAATAATGCATTGATATCATTATTGATAGTTTTTTCTCATAAAGGTGTCTTGAAAGGACATATCCTCATCAGCTTCCAACTGTCAGTGTCATTCTCACAATTATGAATGAAGCAATGTCAGTTATACAACGAGCCATCAACAGCATCATCCACCAGACCCCTTCCCATCTGCTGAAGGAACTCATCCTGGTAGATGACTTCAGTTCAAATGGTGAGTTAAATACTGGGAAAGGATTTTGTTTCTGTTTTTGAAGTTATACAAGTTACTATTTTTTTTTTTGGTCTAAACTAGTTTGATTCACATAGAGAAATTGGAGAGGTAACAGAAAAGAGCCACATATATGACAAAGGGATTAGAGTATGTAATTTATGAGGAAAGAATAAAGGAACAGAGGAAATGCAGCTCAGAGAATAAAAGGTTTACACTTGATAAAAGTTTTCATCCAGGAATCTGGAAATAATTTTCAGAGATTCTGACAGAAGAAAATTTGCCCACATCTTTAGGTCTACTGGGGACAAAACAAACTACAGCAACAAGGATTATAAATTAGGTATAAGAATTTTCTGACAGTGAGAGATACTAAATACTGGATTGTATATGTGAAGGAGGCTATACAACCTGAAATTACCTAATCCCATTCCCAGTTAGTTTCCCTAATATCCTAAGGATGTTTTTTTATAATTGATCATTAGAATGTTGAGTTGTTGCTAAAGGACAGTCTGACAGAAGTTCCTGCTTCACCCATCTAGGTAACTAGGGATACCTGCCACAGTTAGAGACAATCATTTCTCAGAATGTTTAGTGATGTGTATTCAGGGAAAGAGCCAAAGAAGCCAAGGACTTGAATAGCAGGCTTATCTAGAAAAGAGATATTCTTGTTTCCATAACTGCTGGGTGTGGGAAGGGTACATAAATATCTTTTTCCCCCTTAAGAAACCCATTGAGGAGCTGGAAAAGTTCTAAATAATACATTGAAAAAGAAAGGTCCTTCCTCTTCTCTTTCTCTTGATCCCTTTATATAATACTGAGAAGGCTACTCTTCCCTTCTCATTGACCAATAATCTTTTTTTCTTCTTTTTAAAAAATTTAGAATAAAATTTTAGTTTTTCCAATTACATATAAAAACAATTTTTAACATTTAAAAAAAAGTCAATACCAGATTCCTTCTAAACACAGACCCCCCCACACTAAACTAAAAAATAGTATGCTTTGATTTACATTCAGACTCCATCAGTTCTTTCCCTGGAGATAGCATTTTTCATCATGATTCCTTTGAAATTGTCTTGGATCATTGTATTGCTGAGAGTAGCCAAGCCATTCACAGTTGATCTTCTATGTACAATATTCTTTGGTTCTGCTCACTTCACTTTGCATCCATTTATGCAAGTTTTTCCAGGTTTTTCTGAAGCCATCCTGCTCATCATTTCTTATAGCATAATAATATTCCATTACAATCAAATAACACAACTTGTTCAACCATTCCCTAATTATTGCACTTCCCTTCAAATTCCAATTCTTTGTCAATGGCCAAAAATTTTAAACACAAACATTGTGTCATGAATATCCTTAAACAAGGTTCATGGTTTTGCTTTTATAAATAAATCTATTTTGTCTTTACAATTTTCCACATTTGTTTTCTTGATAAAATGTTCCTCCTTTCTACAACCAAGGGATTTTATTAACTTTATTACACTATTTTCTTCTACTTTTAAAAATGATTTTAAGAAATATTTAGAACATTGATCCAATTAGTTTATTATTTTGTTTTATGTACAAATCTAACTATATGACGTAGCCTGTAATTATTTTGGTGAGAATTCTTATAAATCTATGAATTAACATGTAATGTAATGATAATTTAATCAGAGGCTATGATAGCTCATTTATAAGACTACAGTATCTCAGGATTTTATAGGGAAGGTAGTTATACTTTTCAGATAGGTCTTTTTGGTTTCCTACCAATGAAGTCACAGTCACAGAAGAACCAATTAGCTAAACAAAAAAACAAAAGTTCATGTAAAAGGATATCAAATGGGGCTGATGAACATGGATAAGGGGTAAAAGATTCTAAGACAAGAAAAACTTGGCCAGAAAAACCAGAAGTTTTTTGAAAATATATGTTGAAAGTTGAGGTATCAGGAACAAATACAGGTATTTGTGAAAAAAAATTTAGAAATTGGCCTGAAATCGAGGGAAAAGATCAAGCATAGTGAAGCTATAGATTTGGGAGTCATCTGTAGAGATTCTAGTTGAAGCTATGCTAATGAATAATTTCATTAAGAAAGAAATCATAGAGATGAAAGGGAAGAAGGCTAAAGTCAGAAAGTTGAATGATTCTTACATGTCTCAGAGAAAGAGACAGTTAAAGTCTAGTCAGAGGAGTAGGGGGATAATCATGTGTGTGCAGTGTTAACAAAGCAAAGAGAGGAGTTGGCATTTAATAGACTATTGTTAATAGTGTTAAATGTTGCAGAGATCAAAGTGAATGAAAATGAATAAAGACCTTTGGTCTTGGCAACAAGAAGGTTATTGGATTCAGCAGAATGGTGGGAATGAGAACTAGATAGCAAAGGGTTAAGGAGTGAGTAGATGATGAGTAAAATAAGACCATGAGAATAGATTGACCTATGGAAATAAAGGAGAATAGAAAATGGGATAATAGCTCCAAAACACAAGGTTAAGAGAAGGTGGGGGAACAATAAAGTAGATTTGTAAAGAGGGAATTAGAAGTATGCAGACTTATTCTTAACCATGAGACTACTCAAATTGTGGAAGAAGAAATAACCACATTTGGAGAGATTCTCCAAGGCTGGGTATTATCAGGAAAAAAGCAGGCTTCTATTAGTTTGTAAAAAAAATGTTTTATTATTGATTGTTTAAATCGTTCAGTTACTTTCTAATATTCACCCTAGAACTCTCATAATAAAGAAGTACGGTTAAGCAACACAAATGCATATGTTCACCTTTTGTGATGTATTCTTCATTCCACATCTCAAATTCATCACAGTCCTCTGGAATCAAGATTGGTCATTATGTGGTAAGAATTAATTCCATCAGAGAAGTGTGGAGCAAGTGTAAAGGGAATAAATCAAGGTTGAAAGTGACATTTATGTAAGTATAAGAATTCCATCTACTGCACCATCTAGCTATTTCCATAAGTATGAATATTCCAGAGAACACACTGAAAGACCTTAGGAAAGGAGCCCTCTTTTTAGTGAAAATGGATTTGGTAAAGACAAGGACTGAAGTATAAAGAAATGAATCAGCCACCAAGGGAGAGGATTTTATGCTCAAATTGGTAAGTAAGGATAACAGAGATTAGGGGAAAAGAAGACTGATAAATTTGGAAGACTATGTTGACCATAGAAGTAGATTGGTGCCAAATATACAGAATTAGCAAATGGAAACCAGAATCCTGGAAAGGTGCAACATAGAAAAAAAGGAATAATGATGTGATGATCATGTTTCCACAGATTAGAATCTCCCTTAAATTGAATTTCCTTTGTTTAGTGGCCTGGACCCCCCTTAATGGATTGTATAGAACAGAGTGTTTGTCTTGATGCCTCATCTCCACATTGGGTTTTCCCTGAGACAACATATCTGGACAAAAGAAATTTACCTGTAATACAAATTACATATACTGTTATGTCAAACTTTAGGAAGTTGATTAGTGATTTCATCAGATTTATTAGAACTTCTTTGATAAATAATAATAAACAATAACAACAGTGGTATTGTTTCACTGGCAAGACCTTAGATTAAGTTTGCTGACTATCATTTGTGGATCTATCCTACTTCTGAAATATAAACTAGTAAACAATACAAAATTGAGTCTAAATTTTACAGGTATACTTAAGTAAAAATGGACTAAAAAGAAGGAGGTGTGAGTTGTATGTATACACATAACTTTGGAAGAATCTGGAGGTTTGTATCCTGGAAGATAATGACACATGTGCCCGTTTGAGTTAAGATGAAAGGGGGGTTGAAACTGGAAGAGAGGAGATTCAATTTATGACTTAATATCCTGGGAATTTGTTGAACATTCAACAAGGATATCTCTACTCATATTTATAAAGTATATATTAATTGTTGTTGTTCAGCCATTTTTCAGTAATATCCAATTGTTCATCAACCCATTTGGGATTTTCTTGATAAAGACACTGGATTGGTTTGTCATTTCCTTCTCTAGCTCATTTTATAGATGAGGAAGTGAAGGAAACCAAGTTAAGTGACTTGCCCAGAATCACACAGCTAGTAAATGTCTGATTTGAACTCAAGAAGATGAGTCTTCCTTACTCCAGGCTCAGCACTCTACCTGTTGTATGACCTAGCTGTTGTACTAGATTGAGTACCATATCAGTAAAGTTTGTGCTTTGTTGCTAGATGAACTAAAGAAAAAATTGAGTGAACAGATCCAGCTTTACAACCTCAAGTATCCCAGACTGCTAAAACTGATCTGTCACACCAAGAGGCAGGGGCTCACTCAAGCCTGTATCTCTGGCTGGAAAGCTGCTAAAGTGGATGTGGTCATTATCTTAGATGCTCATGTTGAAGTGAATGTTGGTTGGTAAGACTACATGGATTGATTATATATCTGGGGACAGGGAATAAGAAATGATGCATCATTTCATAGTTCCTTAGAGGGATAGGGTAGGGATGGGCAAGGACAACATCAAAGCTTAGATAAGGAGAGACCCAAAGAGAACAGCCTCTTGTCTCTGGGAGTAGGAATAGCATAATGCAGAGTATACACTTCTGTCTTTCCTTTGATTCTACCATCACAGCCCTCATCGACTCATTCCTAGACTATTATAATAGCCTTCTGTTAGTTTCCTTGCTTCAAATTCCTTTCCACTCCAATCCATCTTCCACTCAGCTGTCAAATAAATTTTCCTTCTTGCTCATGGAATCTCTCCCCTACCCCCATGTTATTCAATAAGCTTCAGAATTTCTCAGATTCAAAACTGGTCTTTTCTGCCCAATTTAAGCTATATGCATCCTAATTATGCAAAGCCATTTTGTGTCATCTTTCCATATAAGTCTGTGATCTCCTTGAGAGCTGGGACTAGCTTTTGTCTTTTTTTGAGTCACTAGAGTTTAGCATGATGATAAGAACGGAATAGTCACTGAATTAATACTTATTGACTGATGGCCTACCTAGAATATTTTAATACTTCAGATTAAAATAGAGGGAAGAAGGATAAAACTCATGTCACAAAGCTTAAGATTTATTTATTTAATTATTTTTGGAAAATTTAATATTTTATTCTTCCCCAATTATATGTAAAAACAATTTTAACATTTGTTTTTAAAACTTTGAGCTCCATATTCTTTCTCTTCCTCCCTCACCCCCACCATTATTGAGAATGCAAGCAATTCAATATAGGTTGTATATGCAAGCCATTTCCAAAAAGGTCATATTGTGAAAACATATTCCAAAAAAATCCTTCTCCCAAAAAAACAAAAAGCAAAACCCTCAACAAAAATGAAGAAAGTTTAAAAAATATATGCAAATGACATTTATTAAAGGTAGCTAGGTGGCCCACTGAACTTGGAATATGGAAGTTCTGAATTCAAATATTACCTTGGATAGTTCCTAGCTATATGATTGTGGGCTATTCACTTAATCTCTCAGTATGAAATTTTTTTTTTCTGTAAAATGAGGGCTGAGAGTAGCAATCACCTCCCAGAATAGGATCCAATTTTGGTTTTGCTTCCATCTTATCTCCTGTATCTCCTTATCTCTATTAGCTACCACCCTACTTCCAGTCCTATCCCTTCTCTCTTCAACTACTATAATTTTTAAAATTGTTCTCACTGCCTCAAAGTTTCCCCCCTCAAAATCTTTTTAAGATGATTTTCTTAAATCACAGGTCTAATTATGTCCTCCCTTACTCAGTAAAATTCAAGGTCTTTAGAGTTTAATATAAACTTCTCGGTTTGAGGAGGAGTTCTATTCTTCTCTTGTTTAGCTTTTTTATTCATGTCCATATCTGACCTTTTAAGCCTTATTATACATTCACACATATTATGGCTTCTTCTTACTTCTTTCTACATAGTGCTCCCCTCCTGTTTCCATGCTTTAACTGTACCCTGTATTTAGGACATACTCTATCCTCATTTCTCTCTCTTAGAATCCAGTTTCTTAAGACCCAACTTAAGTCCTTTCCTGATTCCTGCCCCCATTCTGTTAATATCTTTATCTGTTAATATGTATATTGGTATTTCCCCAACTTCAGCTCAAATTGGCCGGCTAGGTCCCCTGAGAACGAAAACTACTTGTATCAGATTTTTATAATCAAGTAATTGAGGATTGTTGGGTGTTCTCATGCTATCAGCTCTCATGAACATACACTGCATGCTCCTAAATGATTATCATTCCTTGTGAATTAAGTTTTAGATATGTTATTTACCAAGCAAGTATAGAAGATTCAATATAAAAAGAATCCTCCCCAAACTTTGGAGCATATCTTCTACAAATACACACAGGATATAACAATAGCAGCAACTATTCATATTTATATAGCATATTAAGATTACAAAATGTTTTACAAATATTATCTTGGTTTTCTTCCCAATAAACCAGGATTTAGGTACTATAATTGCTCCCATTTTACAGATGAGGAAAGGGAAACACATAGAAATTAAGTGTCATGCTTAAGTTCACATAACTAATAAAAGTATGAGACTGGATTTAAACCGAGATGTTCTAGTCCCAGTGCTCTATTCACCGTCCCACCAAATTGCCCCAAATGCAGAGTGGTCATAAGAATAAATTACAGTGATACTGAGGCAAGGTGTAGAGAATGTGTGGTTAACTAAGGATTACTAGAAATCGTTTTTAGAGTTCACAGATTATATTCTTGGGTGTATGTGTGTGTCTGTGTGTGTGTGTGTGTGTGTGAGAGAGAAGCAATTGAGGTTAAGTGACTTGCCCAGAGTTACATAGCTAGTAAGTATCTGAGGCTGAATTTGAACTCAGGTCCTCCTGACTTTAGAGCCAGTGCTCTATTTATTGCACCATCTAGTTGCCTTGTAGATGGTATTCTTTTCAAATGTAAGAGAGTTTTATTCTTGTCTTCAGTAAATCTCTCTTTGCTCTTGGTTAGTTGCATTATTAGGTCCAGTTTCTGCTGACATGGTCATGGTAGTTCTGTTATCCCAGACCATTAAGTGGAATTGATGGTCTTTGTTAATTCTTTTATTCTTAGTACGAATTAAACTTGAATCTTTCACCCAAGAATGACTCCTTGGGTTGTCCTTAAATCAATCTGCCTTCCTGTTCCCCTGAAACAGGGTTTAATCTAATTTTTGAGAGACTCTTAATATTGGGATAGAAGGATTTCTAATTACAAACTAATCTTGATATAAATCCATCATTCTGCCCTAGTCGCTCTGGAGGTTTCAGTCACCCTAAAGTTCCAACTGTTGTGTCTCATCATCCAGTAAAGCTGTGTTTAGCAATTTTACTTTCCTGAGCAAGATGCAATCAAGCTTCAAAGAAACTTAGAAAGATAAGTTTGATTAGGTGGAAGGACCCTGAGAAATATAGCTTGTTTATGGGGAAAAGAAAATAAGATGCTGCAAGTTTGTTGTTGGGGAACAAGACCAGACTAGGGAGAAATTCTCCTGGGATACGGTTGCTGGAAGGAGGAATTGTGTTATCTGGTAGTTTATTTTTAACTAGTTAGTCTTGCTAAGAAGGCACTTAGCAAGTTTACCTCTATGCTGCTGAAGTAGTGTGAGTTCTATTTGTACCCTCTAAATTTTGGTGCCTTCATCTCATCTTACTTAAATCTCTGTTTGGCATTACATAGTGGGGGAAAAAGCAGCAAAGTTGGTGGTAAAGGGAATTATTTGGTATAGATTACCCTGTATTTCATTTGTCATTGCCTTAGCATAGTCTGACACACTTATGCTACCTTTCTAGGGCAGAGCCCATCCTAGCAAGGATCCAAGAAGACCACACTGTGATTGTGTCACCAACATTAGGCAAAATTCATTTTGACACCTTGGAAGTGGAACATTATCCTTTAGCTTTTATTGGATTTGATTGGGCCCTGTGGTGCCTCTATGATCCTGTTCCAAAAAACTGGCTTATATTGATGGATGAAACTGCACCAATTAAGTAAGTCTGGATTACTTGCAATGGGCATGAAACTATCACGTATAGTCCTAGAGATTTGGATTTTTTTCAATTTGGAAGCAAGTAAGGCTATTTCTAAGTTGTAAGAATCAACCTAGGCTTTTCTTCTCAATCAGATAAGGACACAGTACACTTTTTTAGCAATCTGTATAACAAAGCAAAAGCAACCCAGGAGACAAGAGTCATCAGAGTTCAATAGAGAGTTCCTCTCCCTGTCTGGGGGGGGGGGAGAGGGAAACTTAACTCTATTTTGATGCTTCACTTTTTAAGATCTTTAAACTGAGGGGATATATCTTCAGGACAAATGGATATTTGCTCTTGCCTTCACCCATTCCTGTTCCCCTGTTATTTTGTTTTTTATCAATAAATAAACATTTATGTCCTGGACCTTGTAGATTGCTCTCCCCCAATGAGAAAAAAAAAGTAAAACAAATCCCCTGGAATAAATTAACAGAAACAGAAAGCAGAAGTTTCCATATTAACAATGTGAAAAACAAAAACAAATGAAAAAAGTCCCTTTCTGCATTTTGAGTCCCTCACTTCTCCATAAATTACTTTTGAGGCATAGATAAAAAAATATAACATGGCATTATTTTTGTCTATTTTTCTTTTTTCTCCTCTTTCTTCTCCATCTTCTCCTCCTTTTTCTTTTCTTACTCTTTCTTTTCTTTGTGTTCTTTCTTCTCCTCCTCTTCCTTTTTCTTCTCTTTCTTCTTTCTTTTTTCTCCTTCTTTTCTTCCTGTCCTACATCCAAATCCCTGCTCTACTCCTCACATCTCCAAATCCATTCTCTAACACTTTTTAAAAAAAAATCTTCTATGTGTTTCTAGGAGTCCTTTCATCATGGGAATCTTTGCCGCAGACAGACTGTTCTTGAAAGAGATTGGGTCCCTGGATGATGGAATGGAAGTCTATGGAGGAAAAAATGTGGAACTAGGACTGAGGGTAAATTTTTGATCTTTTTCCTGTCCATATCAGGAGTAGAAATGTTGGGTGCTGCCTCCCCCTTCGCTTTCTTGTCATTAAGACTGGAAATTGAGTCTTACATACCTTTATGACATAATGAAGGATAGAAAAGAAAAACAATGATCCAGGAGCTCACACCCCAACTCCATCCTTGTCCAAAACTACCCTGGAGTAGAATTATGTTTCTTGCTTCCTTCCTATGCCCTCATTAGAAGTCCCTATCTATCCAAGAATTCTCCTACTCCCTTCTCTGCCAGGAATTGAGCCATGTTGTAAATACTAAGTTGATTCTTCTTTCTCAGCTCTCTCTCTGAAGTAAAGACAACAGCTGTAAAATGTTAGACTAATTCTCTTCTCAGCTTCTATATCCTGCTTGTAAATGCTAATTATCTAAGGACCCTTTAAAAGTTCCCTGACTCAATTGCTGAGGATCGAATGATTTTTGGACATGAGTCCCATTTGACTAACTAGTCTAAACTCTCCACAATTAAAATATTAAAAAGCAATCTCTGTCTTGCCTCAGTTTCCTCTGGCATTACAGAAACAAATAGGACAATCTTGGGATAATTGTGCATACTTGGATCTCTTTTGTTTAAGAGTAGGAAAGGTAAATGCTCAAATCATCAGGTGGCTGAGAAGGTCTTTGAGAAGATGTAGGAAGCAGAACTCCTTGGGTGGGATTTTCATGAATAAAACATTGTAATTATCGCTGGGTACTGGGGGAATAACTGAAGTGAACTCAACAAATGATTGCCATTTTGTTCTCTCCCTTTCTTTCACTGAGTATAGACTATAAAAAATACACTGAGAATTTTCCAAAAATGCCCAAGAATTGCCACCAATTAAATCTGAAAAACCCAAAGTAATGCTATCTGGCAATCCTGAAGCCTACTTAACCTGCTTAAAAAAGTTGAAGAGGACTCAGAAAGACAAAGGAAGATTGGTTACATTTTAATACATGTAATGATCAATTTGTGTCTTATTATTCTGGTAGGGAACATATTTTGTTGATGCCCAATGTAATATGGAAAATTCAGAAGAATCAGGAACCAGATTTTTAGTACTTGACTCATACACCAACTATCTACACAAAAAAGATGATATTTTTCCACCAAAAAGTGGTTCCCCTTATCCTACCTTGTACATGGCCATCTAACATACCACTATTTCAAGAGCACACAGTGAAGTGCTTTTTACAAAGCACAAACTTGGGGTGTGGATATAGTTTGGATAAAGTACAATTATACATTTAAATTATTCAAGTATCCTGCAGTTTTAAGGCATTGAGAATTCCTCTAGTATGCCTCTTTTGTTAGTTCCATTTTCAAATTCACAGATATCTTTTCTAAATCACAACCCTTGGGATCTTGATTCCTATTAATCCATAGTGCTTCTGCATTGCAATTGATGTCTAATTTATTGCTTTTAATATACCATAGAAAAAAGAACACTGCATAGGAAAAACCCTGGCTTTGTTATGATTTTGGTGTGTGAAATGTCAAGGCAACACTTTATATACAAAATAAAAATCTTGGACTAAGTGATTCCTAAGGTTCCTTTAAAGTCCAATATTCTTTGGTGATCTATATTTTTTATGATCCATATTTTTAGTGAAACTATCTTTAGTCTTCTTGTAGTCTCTTGAAGAATTATATCTTATCCTATATTATGCTCATATTCAGCCCATTTGGCATCTGATGGAAATATTCTTTTAGCAATCCTCTATCCTCTCCAGATTAGGGTCACACACTTAATACCTTAATTTACAAATACACTATAGAAGGCATACCTATGAATTCACAATCAAAATATTGGTAAAGAACTATTTCTGCCACAGTGGACTTATTTTTTCCTGATCTATGAAATAGAAAAGTCATACTTGATCTTCCTTATACACTTCTTATCTTCTTATATATATAAGAAGAAAGGTGTATAAGAAAAAAAATTTATAATAATAATATTATTAAAAAATAGAAGTACTGAGGCAATTTTATATTAAAACAAAAAAAAACAAAAGGCATTTGAAATTGAGACCATTATTTTTAGGATTATTAGACTCTCATGTAATAGATCTTAGAAAATGTGTTTCTTTGCTGAAATATGAAAGATTATCCATGCATATGTTTTGAAAATAAAAATCTTTTAAAAAAAAGAAATGAACCCTTGAATATAAATTTCCCCCTAATTTCCTGTTTCCCTTTTGATCTTGGCTGCACTGGTTTTGTTTGAACAAAACCTTTTTAATTTAATATAGCCAAAATTATTCATTTTGCATTTCATAATGTTCTCTAGTTCTTCTTTGGCCATAAATTCCTTCCTTCTTCACAGATCTGAGAGGTAAACTATCCCTTGTTCTCCTAATTTGCTTTTAGTATCACCCTTTATGTCTTAATCATGAACCCATTTCAACCTTATTTTGGTATAGGGTGTTAGGTATTGGTCAATGCCTAGTTTCTGCCATAATATTTTCCAATTTTCCCAGCAAGTTTTGTCAAATAGTGAGTTCTTAACACAGAAGCTGAGGTCTTTGGGTTTATCAAACACTAGATTACTATAGTAACTGACTATTGTATCTTGTGAATCTAACCTATTCTACTGATCGACTACTTTATTTCTTAATACTAAATGTTTTTGATGACTGCTGCTTTAGAATATACTTTTAGATATGCTACAGGTAGGCCACTTTCATTTGCATTTTTTTCATTAATTCCCTTGAAATCCTTGACCTTTTGTCCTTCCAAATGAACTTTGTTATTATTTTTTTTAATTCTAAAATAATTTCTTGGCAGTTTGTTATGGCACTGAATAAGTAGGCTAATTTAGGTGGAATTGTCATTTTTTTTATTATATTAGCTCAGCCTACCCATAAGCACTTGTTATTCTTCCAATTGGTTAGATCTGACTTTATTTATGTGGAAAGTGGTTTGTAACTGTGTTCATATAGTTCCTGACTTCGTTTTGGCAGGTAGACTCCCAAATATTTTACATTATCTACAGTTATTTTAAATGGAATTTCTCTTTGTATCTCTTGCTGATAGACTTTGTTGCTAACATGTTGAAATGCTGATGATTCATATGGATTTATTTTGTATCCTGCAACTTTGCTAAAGTTGTGAATTGTTTCTACTAGTTTTTTAGTTGACTCTCTAGGATTCTCTAAGCATACCATCATATCATCTGCAAAGGGTGATAATTTGGTTTCCTCATTGCCAATTCGAATTCCTTTAATTTCCTTTTCTTCTCTTATTTCTAAAGCTAACATTTCTTAGACAACATTGAATAGTAATGGTGATAGTGGGCAACCTTGTTTCACCTCTGGTCTTATTAGGAATGGTTCTAGTTTATCCCCATTACATATGATGCTTGCTGATGATTTTAAATAGATGTTCCTGATCATTTAAAGGAAAAAATCCATTTATTCCTATGCCCCAGAGTATTTCCTCTAAGAAATGCCTTGGCTGCACCTCAGAAATTTTGGTGTGTTGTCTCATTATTGTCATTCTTTTGGATGAAATTATCAATTGTGTCTATGATTTGTTGTTTCACCAACTCATTCTTTGGGATTAGATTATTTAGTTTCCAATATAATTTTGGTATATTTTCCCCTGGCCCTTTATTACATGTAATTTTTATTGCATCATAATCTGAAAAAGATGAATTTATTATTTCTGCCTTTCTGCATTTTATTTTGAAGTCTTTATGTCCTAATATATTGTCAATTTTTGTGTTGGTTCCATGTACTCCCAAAAAAAATATATTTCTTTCTGCCCTCATTCAATTTTCTCCAAAGGTCTATCATACATAACTTTTCTAAAATTCTATTTGCCTCCTTAACTTCTTTCTCATTTATTTTGTGGCTTGATTTATCTAGTTCTGACAGAGCAAGGTTGAGATCCCCACTAGAATAGTTTTGCTGTCCATTTCTTTTTGCAGATCTCTTAATTTCTCCTCTAGGAATTTGGATGCTATACCACTTAGTGCATATATGTTTAGTATTGATATTACTTCATTATCTATGCTATCCTTTAGCAAAATGTAGTTTCCTTCCTTATCTCTTTTAATTAGATCTATTTTCACTTTTGCTTGCTCAGTATCACTACCCCTGTTTTTTTTTTTTCACTTCAGCTGACGCATGATAGATTCTGCTCTAGCCTTTTACCTTTACTCTGTATGTATCACTCTGCTTTAAATGTGTTTCTTGTAAACAGCATATTGTAGGATTCTGAATTTTAATTCAGTCTGCTATCCACTTCCATTTTATGGGAGAATTCATCCCATTCACATTCATAATTAAAATTATTTTTTTTATTTTCCCCACCATCTTATTTTCCCCAAGTTATATTTTTCACTTTCCTCAACTCCTTTCTCTCCTCCCCAGTGTTTTCCTTCTGACTACTATCTCCCTCAAACAGCCCTCCCCTTTTATATTTTCTTCCCCTTTTCTTATCCCTTTCCCTTCTACTTCTGTTCTCCCTTCTATTAGAGCCTCCCCCTTTTTTTCCTCTTTTCCCTTCCTAATTCTCTATAGGGTGAGACAAGTTTCTCTGTGAAGATAAATATGTCTGATATTCTCTCTTTGAACCAAATCTGATGAGAGTAAGATTCACATAATGCTCATCCCCTTCCCTTCTTTCCCTCAAGTGTAATAGATCTATCTATTTTTGTCTCTTCATATAATGTAATTTACTCTTTTTTTTCTTCTGGTGTAATCCTTTTTCCACCCTTAATTTCTTTTTATATCATCACAATAAAGTCAAATTATACCTACACTCTCTAAGCATACTCCTAACAAAGATACAGTTCTCAAGAGTTAAATATATCTTCTTCCCATTTAAAGATGTAAACTTTTTAACCTTTAAAAATAGCTTTTTTCCTTTTCTTTTTACCTTTTTATGCTTCTCTTGAATTCTGTATTTGAAAATCAAATTTTCTATTCAGCTCTAGTATTTTCATCAAAAATAAATGAAATTCACTTATTTCTTTGAATGTCCATCTTTTTCCCTGAAAGATAATGCTTAATTTTGTTTCATAGTTTATTCTTGGCTGCTACTATAAAACTTATAAGGAAACAAGATAATTCTAGTGAACTCCAATGAAAGTTTGTATCTTAACTGTATAGATATGTATACATATATTGGATTCATCATATAATTTAACATATTTAGCATGTATTAGATTACCTGTCATCTAGGGGTGCGGGGTGGGGGTAAGGAGGGGAAAAGATTGGAACAAAAAAAAGTTTTGCAAAGGTCAATGTAGAAAAATCACTCATATGTTTTGTAAATAAAAAGCTTTTAATAAAAAAAGAAAGTTTGTATCTTTTGCCATTTACTTCTTATGGTTTGAACATTTTCTCCATGAAATTATGTAAAACAAGAGCAACAAGTAATCTTATTTTACAACCTGTATTCAGTAATTTACTTGAAGATATCCATTGACGGAGAATCCTCAGACAGAGCCCTAAATTCTGCTTTTTTTTCCTATTTTAAACAGCTCATTTATTTCAGTTATAACTTAAAGAAACACATTTTCTAAGATCTATTACATGAGAGTCTAATAATCCTAAAAATAATGGTTTCAATTTCAAATGCCTTTTCCTTTTTTTGTTTTAATATAAAATTGCCTCAGTACTTTTATTTTTAATAATATTCCTGGGTGATTTAATATTGCTAGCAAATGTTTAAAATATCATGGGACCAAGCCTCCTCTAAACCATACTTTGATACATTTGATTTACTCTTGCCTTTTTTCTCATCTAGTGCCTTTATGTACATGTATTTGCCAGAGGTCAGCTCAACTTGTTGATTGGAGTGTAACTTCTACTTTTGAACAACTCTAAGTGTTAATAAATTTTTACTTAAGTTGAATTGAAATATGAACTCCTATAACTTACAACTAGTGTTCTCTCCAGGACCAAGATAAACAAGTCTAATACTTTTTCATATGACAATTCCTCCCAAGAGTGGAATCATATGTCCTTCGACCTTATTCCAATCTTCTTTCAAGGCTGTACATTTTCATTAAATTTAACTTAAAAATTGTATCAATCTTATGTAAGGGAGTATGCTAGATCAAAAATTTTTTTTGAAATTTCATTCAATAACCTTATATTCTATTAGAGAGATCATTTAAGTAGAAGCATTCATTAGGTACTTAGCACGTGCCAACCACTGTAATGGGTACAGAGAATACAAAGGCAAAGATGAAACAGGGTTTGCCCAAAGAAGTATACATTTCAAAAATAGTGGCAACATATGCAATATACAATATTATATGCATAATATATAATATCAATATATTATTTATGAATTTGTAATATAAATACATAAATATAAGATAAAATCAAGATAATATTGGGGAAAAGACCCTAAGTAGCTAAGGTCATCAGAAAAAGCTTCATACATAATATGATCTTTGAGCTGAACTTTAATGGTAACTAGAAATTCAAAAAGTTGGACCTGAGTAGGTAGTTTCAAGCCCAGAGTACCAATCTATGCAAAGATATAGAGATGAGAGATGGCATATTGCCTATGAGGTACTGCAAGAAGGCCAATTTGGATTGATTAAGAACTGTATTAAGGGGAATAATGTGAAGTAAGAATGAAGAGGGAGGTTGAAGTCAGATTGTAAAGGACTTTAAATGCCAAATGGAGAAATTTCTATTTTATCCAAAAGGTGATAGAAAGTCACTGGAATTGATTGAGCAGGGGTGTGTTATTGGCGGCATCATGCTTCAGGAATAACATTTTGGTTGTGGCGGAGCCAAGATGGCGAACTGCAGACAGCATCCTCTGTGAGCTCCTGAGACCTTCCCTCAAACCCAGACAAATTGTGCCTCCGAATTGGTTTTGGAGTGAGGGCTCCACCAAACACTTGGACTACAATGCACTTCTATCAAATATCTACTTTGAAAGAACTTCTGAGGTCAGTTTTAGATGGGCAGGGGATTGAGCAGCTCCCAGCGCTCAGACGCCAGGGCGCAGGCCAGGTGCAAGTCCGGGGCTGGGACAGACCAGAAGATTTTAGGCTGCCAGGAAGTCCCTGGGAGAGGCTTGGGCCACTTTGCTCTGCTTGTGGGCAGGTGCTTTGGCAGGTCTACCTTTGATAAAGGGTGGATTGAGAGCAGCTGAAAGTGTGGTCCTAGTGCGGATCTAGCCAGATCAGCCCCAGACTGGAAGTCAACTTGGCAAATTGCCCCAGGGCAAATTGAAATCCCTGCTGCTGCTGCTGCTGCTGCTGCTGCTGCTGCTGCTGCTGCAGAATTCCCTGCTGGTGACTGATACCTCTGCTGAAAATCATGAGCAAGAAAAAGAGAGCTCTCACCTTAGACAGCTTTTACGGAGAGAAACTAGAGAAGTCCCCAGATCCTGAGATTCTGAAAACAATCCCAGATAAAGCCACAGGGGAGGACTTAAGCTGCTCTCCCTTTCAGAAGGCTTACCTGGAAGATTGCATAAAGAATCTCAAAAGAGAGCTAGAAGAAGATTGAGGAAATAAATTGAGAGCAGTGCAAGAAGGAAATATTGCCCTGCAACAGAGATGTGAAAAACTGGAAAATAAGTCTGGTGAATGGGAAAAAGACAACAATTCACTGAAAAACAAAATTAGTGAATTGGAAAAAGACAACAATTCACTGAAAAATAAAATTGGCAAAATGGAAAAAGAATGCAATGAACCAAAAAATTCAATTGGCCAGTTACAAAAGGAGCTAAAAAAGATAGCTGAAGGAAATAATACCTTAAAAATTAAAATTGAACAAATTGAAATGAATGACTCAATAAGAGGATTATTGGACTCCCTGAAAGCCATGATGAAAAAAAGAACCTTGAGGCTATCCTCCAGGAAATCATGAAAGAGAATTGCCCTGATGTTTAGAATCAGAAGGCAAAGTTGGTATTGAAAGAATTTACCGATCACCTCCTGAAAGAGACCCCAAAATTAAAACCCCAAGGAATATCGTGGCCAAATTTCAGGACTATCACACCAAGGAAAAGATATTACAAGCTGCTAGAAAAAAACAGTTCAAATACTGAGGAACTGTCATTAGAATTACACAGGATCTGTCAGCTTCCACATTGAAGGATCAAAGGGCCTGGAATCAGATATTCCAAAAGGCAAAAGAACTTGGATTACAGCCAAGAATAAGCTATCCAGCTAGAATGAGCATCATCTTCCAAGATGGTCATTCAATGATACAGGAGAATTTCACCTATTTCTAATGAAAAGACCAGATCTGAAAAAAAAATTTGACCACAGATCTGAACACAGAACTCTAGAGAAGCGTAAAAAGGTAAAAAGGAAAGAACTCTTGAGAACTATATCTCTACTAGGGGTATCCTTAAAGAATGGGGGTATAATTTGATTTTACTTTGATAATAATCGGAAAGAAATTGAAGGTGGAAGATACATCATACTGTAAAAAAAAAGGGGGGGAGGGGAATGGAGGTAAAATAAAGTAAAAATAAAAAGGAGGTAAAATAAGGCAAAGTCTCATGAAGAGACATAGAAAATCTAATATAATTGAGGGAAAGAAGGGAGGGTGATGAGTATTCTTATTCTCATTAGATTGGGCTCTAAAAGAGTATATCAGACGCATTTGATTTCAGGGAAAAACTTGGCCCTCTGTATAGGGAAGTAGGAGGGAAAAGAGGAAAAGAAAGGGATAAATTAATAGAAGGATTAGGGGAAAGGTGTAAAAAAGAGGGAGGGTTTTAAAGGGGGGAGGACTGTTAGAGGGAGGTGGTCATCAAAAACAAAATACTGGGGAGAGGGGAAGGGAGTAAGGGGAAAGGGAAGAGAAAAATATAACTTTGGGTAAATAAGATGGCAGGAAATATAGATGTAGTCCTTTTAACTGTGAACGTGAATGGGATGAACTCTCCCATAAAACAAAAACGGATAGCGGACTGGATTAAAAGCCAGAATCCTACAATATGTTGTTTACAAGAAACACATCTAAAACATAGAGATACATACAGAGTGAAGGTAAAGGGCTGGAGCAGAATCTTTTATGCTTCAAGTGAACAAAAAAAAGCAGGGGTAGCAATCCTTATCTCAGATCAAGTAAAAGAAAAAATAGATCTAATTAAAAGAGATAAGGAAGGAAACCATATTTTACTAAAGGTACCATAGACAATGAAGAGGTATCAATACTAAACATATATGCACCAACTAGTATAGCATCCAAATTCCTAGAGGAGAAACTAACAGAGATGCAAGGAGAAATAGACAGTACAACTCTACTAGTGGGGGATCTCAACCTTGCTCTCTCAGAATTAGATAAATCAAACCACAAAATAAATAAGAAAGAAGTTAGGGAGGTAAACAAAATGTTAGAAAAGTTAGGTATGACAGATCTCTGGAGGAAATTGAATGGTGATAGAAGGGGTTTTTTCTCAGGGGTTCATGGAACTTATACAAAAATTGATACAAAAATTGATCATGTGTTAGGGCATAAAAACTTCAAAATCAAATGCAGAAAAGCAGAAATAGTAAATGTATCCTTTTCAGATCATGATGCAATAAAACTCACATGTAATATAAGGCCAGGAGAAAATAGACCAAAAGTTAATTGGAAATTAAATAATCTAATCCTGAAGAATGAATGGGTGAAAGAGCAAATTATAGACACAATCAATAATTTCATCCAGGAGAACGACAATAATGAGACAACATACCAAAATTTGTAGGATACGGCCAAAGCGGTTATAAGGGGTAACTTTATATCTCTAGATGCTTATTTGCATAAAATAGAGAAAGAGAAGATCAATGAATTAGGGTTACAATTAAAAAAACTAGAAAAAGAGCAAATTAAAAACCTTCAATTGAATGCCAAATTGGAAATTCTGAAAATAAAAGGGGAGATTAATAAAATTGAAAATAAGAAAACTATTGAATTAATAAATAAAACTAAGAGTTGGTTCTATGAAAAAACCAACAAAATAGATAAGCCTTTAGTTAATTTGATCAGAAAAAGGAAAGAGGAAAATCAAATTGTTAGTCTCAAAAATGATAAGGGAGAACTTTCCTCCAATGAAGAGGAAATTAGAGTAATAATTAGGAGTTTCTTTACCCAACTTTATGCCAATAAATTTGATAATCTAAATGAAATGGAGGAATATCTACAAAAATATATATTGCCCAGGTTAACAGAAGAGGAAATAAATTATTTAAATAGCCCCATTTTAGAAAAAGAAATAGAACAATCAACTCCCTAAGAAAAAATCTCCAGGGCCAGATGGTTTTACATGTGAATTCTACCAAACGTTCAAAGAACAATTAATTCCAATACTATACAAACTATTTGAAAAAATAGGGATAGAAGGTATATTACCAAATTCCTTCTATGAGACCGATATGGTGCTGATAGCTAAACCAGGTAGGGTGAAAACAGAGAAAGAAAACTATAGACCCATTTCCCTAATGAATATTGATGCAAAAATTTTAAATAAGATTTTAGCAACAAGATTACAGATTACAGTATTATCTCCATGATAATACATCTTGACCAAGTAGGATTTATACCAGGAATGCAGGGCTGGTTCAATATCAGGAAAACTATCAGCATAATCAATTATATCAATAACCAAACTAACAAAAACCATATGATTATCTCCATAGATGCAGAAAAAGCATTTGATAAAATCCAACACCCATTCCTATTAAAAACACTAGTGCGTATTGGAATAAATGGGGTTTTCCTTAAAATTATTAGTAGTATCTACTTAAAACCATCAGCAAGCATCATATGTAATGGAGACAAACTAGAACCATTCCCAATAAGATCAGGAGTGAAACAAGGCTGCCCACTGTCACCATTACTATTCATTATTGTATTAGAAATGTTAGCTTTGGCAATAAGAGAAGAAAAAGAGATAAAAGGAATTAGAGTAGGTAATGAAGAAACCAAATTATCACTCTTTGCAGATGACATGATGGTATACTTAGAGAACCCTAGAGACTCAACTAAAAAACTACTAGAAACAATTCACAACTTTACTAAAGTTGCAGGATTCAAAATAAATCACATAAATCATCAGCATTCTTATATATTACTAACAAAGTTCAGCAGCAAGAGATAGAAAAAGAAATTCCATTCAGAATAACAGATGATAGCATAAAATATTTGGGAATCTATTTGCCAAGAGAATGTCAGAAACTATACGAACTAAACTACAAAACACTTTCCACACAAATAAAATCAGATCTAGTTAATTGGAAAAACATTAAGTGCTCATGGGTAGGCCGAGCAAATATAATAAAAATGACAATACTACCCAAACTAATTTATTTATTTAGCACCATACCAATCAAACTCCCAAGAAATTATTTTACAGACCTAGAAAAAAAAGTAGCAAAGTTCATTTGGAATAACAAAAGGTCAAGAATTTCAAGGGAATTAATGAAAAAAAAAAGACAGACGAAGGTGGCCTTGCTGTACCAGATATAAAACTATATTATAAAGCAGTGGTCATCAAAACCATTTGGTACTGGCTGAGAAATAGAGCAGTCGATCAGTGGCATAGGATAGGGTATCAGGACAAGCTAGGTAATAATGTTAGCAATTTAGTGTTTGATAAACCCAAAGACCCCAGCTTTTGGGATAAGTACTCACTATTCGGCAAAAACTGCTGGGAAAATTGGAAACTAGTGTGGAAGAAATTAAGGCTGGACCCACACCTAACACTGCACACCAAGATAAGATCTAAATGGGTTCATGATCTAGATATAAAGAATGATATTATAACCAAATTAGAGGAACATAGGATAATTTACCTCTCGGACATGTGGAGATAGAATAAATTTATGTCCAAAGAAGATCTGGAAATCTTAATTGAACACCAGATAGATAATTTTGATTATATTAAGTTAAAAAGTTTCTGTACAAACAAAACTAATGCAGACAAGATTAGGAGGGAAGCATCAAATTGGGAAATCATCTTTACATTTAAGGGTTCTGATAAAGGTCTCATCTCTAAGATAGATAGAGAATTATCTCATATTTGTAAGAATTCAAGCCATTCTCCAATTGATAAATGGTCAAAGGATATGAACAGACAATTTTCAGATGATGAAATTAAAACCATCTCTAGTCATATGAAAAGTTGCTCCAAATCACTATTGATCAGAGAAATGCAAATTAAGACAACTCTGAGATACCACTACACACCTGTCAGATTGGCTAAAATGACAGGAAAAGATAAAGATGAATGTTGGAGGGGATGTGGGAAGACTGGGACACTAATGTATTGTTGGTGGAGCTGTGAACGGATACAGCCATTCTGGAGAGCAATTTGGAGATATGCTCAAAAAGTTATCAAACTATGCATACCCTTTGACTCAGTAGTGTTTCTATTGGGCTTATATCCCAAAGAAATCATAAGAGAAGGAAAGAGCCCCACATGTGCAAAAATGTTTGTGGCAGCCCTTTTTGTAGTGGCTAGAAACTGGAAATTGAAAGGATGCCCATCAATTGGAGAATGGCTGAATAAATTATGGTATGGAATATTATTGTTCTGTAAGAAATGACCAGCAGGATGATTTTAGAGAGGCCTGGAGAGACTTGCATGAACTGATGCTGAGTGAAATGAGCAGAACCAGGAGAACATTATCCACAGCAACAAGACTATACAATGATCAATTCTGATGGACATAGTTCTCTTCAACAATGATGTGATTCAAACCAGTTCCTATTGTTCAGCGATGAAAAAAGTCATATAAACCGAGAGAGAGGCCTGAGGGAACTGAGTGTGGACCACAACACAGCATTTTAACGCTTTCTGTGAATATTTCCATGCATTTTGTTTTCCTTCTTAGGTTGTTTTTTTTTTTTCTTCTCTTTCTAGACCTGATGTTTCTTGTGCAGTAAGATAACTGTATAGATATGTATAGATATATTGGATTTGTCATATAATTTATCCTATTTAGCATGTATTAGATTACCTGTCATCTAGGGGTGGGGGGTGGAGGGAAGGAGGGGAAAAGCTTGGAAAAAAAAGTTTTTTGCAAAGTTCAATGTAGAAAAATCACTCATATGTTTTGTAAATAAAAAGCTTTTAATAAAAAAATTAAAAAACAAAAAAAAAAACCCAAAAAATTTTAAGTCATCTAGATCTCCTTGATTGTACTGATCTACCCTTCTTCTCCTGGGTTACCCTAATAACTCTGCCAAAAAAAGGAACTGAGGTTAAACAGTTCTGTGATGGACATCAGGGCAAAATGGAGGAATTCATGTTTTTTAGTGGTGCTGTAATGGTCCTAAAGATGATTTATTAATAGACAAACTTTTATAGTTTGATAGCTATGTGTACATACACATATACACACAATATGTTATTTCTTTATTTCAGGTATGGCAGTGTGGAGGGAAGATTGAGGTCCTTCCCTGTTCTCGGATTGTTCACCTGGAGAGAGCCTTCAAGCCCTATGCTTGGAATCTTGGGCAATTCATGAAGCGTAATGCTCTTCGTGTGGCTGAAGTCTGGATGGATAATTACAAATACATGGTTTACTATTACTGGAATCTTCCTGTGAAGGTTTGTCACTACCTGAAAGATAGAAAAGAGAGGGGGTGGGTAAGAGAAGGGAAAAGATAAAAATGTAGCATCTCAGTCTCGGGTCAAACTCACTTCCCCACATATCCCCAAATCTCCAATCCTGACTAACAATGCCATGGGAGAAATCAGGGATTCTTTGCTCTGTGCAAGTGCAGGAATGACACATAGAGAAACTAAATGACATGGACATTGTTCACCCACCCCTTAATATAACTTGCATCACTAAAATCATAAATCTTGAAAGGTACAATAAATGCCCAATAAAAGTGTGTGCATATGTATATATATATATATATATATATATATATATATATATGTAAAGGTGTGAGGATGATAAAACCAAAAAAAATGCTGTTACTAGCCTAAGTATGTAATAATTATTCCATGTTGCTTCCAATTTATGACAGTTATGCTCTTTAGGAATACTAGGACATGATGAGAGAAGAGATTCTCATTTCATCCAGAAGTCACTTCTTAGTACACATAGTATAGTGTTTCTGCTTTCTCCTGCTTTTTTTTTTTTTGCAGGTCCAAAGTAAACTGAAATGGCTAAATAATGAAACCAGATAAATTCACTTTTTCTGAAATTTTGCACATCATGTACTCTAATCTTGTCCCACTTTGACCATTTCTTTCCCATGACTTGTAGGAAAGCAGGCTTTATAATCAGCTGAAAAGCTATGTCCTTTTATAAAAGGTGGGGACAGTATGCAATAGCTTATTTTAAGGAGGCTTGACAAATGATCATGATGCTAGTTGTCTAGACAGTTGTTGAGGCTGGAGAGCCTAGGGTGCTGCTACTCTCTACTTTCAAGAAAACCAAAGGCTGTGAAGTTTATCCACAGGATATTGTGTATTTATCCACTTGTCACAGAGCAATTGTCTACTTGTCATGTGAACCTTCTTAGGCCATAGATAAAGGAGTTATACATTTTGAGATTTGATATCGACGATTCCTTTATAGAACCATGGCATAGACTATGGAGACGTGTCTTCCAGAAAGGAACTCAGGAGGAAACTGAATTGTTGAAGTTTTGACTGATACATTGAAAATGTTTATCCATCTCTAAAGCCAATACAAAACCTTGTTAGTTATGGAACAGTAAGTACCATTTTTATGTATACTCTAAGACATATTAAAACAAACTTGGTTCTTTCTCCAAGGACCCTATATTAGTTAGTTCAGTGATTTTGAAATTCTTCTTTTTAAAATTTTATTTATCAAAAGCTTAAGTACAAATTAGGAAACAAATAGAAGGTAAGAAAATTGTCATATACATAACAGAAGAGGATTCAGTATAAAGCAATAAATTTCCATTTCAAGAAAACCTAATAAATACTATACATTGTTTTCGTAACTGTCTAGCTTTTCTTTGCTGCCTTGTAGTTTTTATTTTGTTCTTGGCTGTGCACTTTTAACTTAATTTTTCCTCTCTCCTGCCTCCAAGAAGGTTAGAATTAGATGTGGAGATATGTGTATATACATATATATTGATATCTATAACCATATACATATACACACATACACTCTCATACATATGTATGTAGGACCATACTCTTTTCTGTTTTTCTAAAAACAACTAGCTCATTTTCTATACCACAGTAATACTCCAACCTAATCACACTCTATCCATTTAAAAAATTGTCTAGGTTTTCCCCCCATTTTCTGCATTCCTTCTATTCTTGGCTGCATAGGTTTTACTTATATAAGAAAATTTTAATTAAAAATAATTAAAATTACCCATTTTATACTTCAATAATACTCTCACCTTATAATATGGTTTAAGATCTGATACTATTAAATTGCTTCTTTTACATCATTTTCCTCTATTTCTTTGAAATTCCTGACCTTTTGTTCTTCTAATTGAACTTTCTTATTTTTTCTAACTCAGTAAAATAATTTTTAGTAATTTAATTGGGATGGCATCACATAAATAGGTTATTTAGGTAAAATTGGCATTCTTAAAATTACATTGACTTTACCATGAATAATAAATATTGCTTAAATTATTTTGATCTAACTTTGTATAAAAGTGTTTTTGTTTATAGCTGTAAGTCCATCCCATTCACATTCTGAGCTATAATTATTTATTGTACATTTTCTTTCTTCCTGTTTTTTCCTTTCTATCCTTCTCACCCTTTTCTTAATCCTTCTTACTTCTTGGCTTTACTTCTACCTGCTAACTTGCCCTCCTATTCCTTTAGCTTTCCCCTCCTTCAAGAATCCTTCCCTTATTCTCTCCTCCCACCCTCTCCCTTTGCTGTCTTATTTCTTTCTGAATTTAGAAGACTTTTATATTCTTCTATATGTATTTGTTGTTTCCTCTTTAACTCATTCTCAATGAGAGTAAAGTTTGCCCTCCCCCTGCTAGCTTCTTGTATATATATTTTTTTTCTTTTTTGCCTCATTTGTATGAAAGAATCACTCCTTTTTATTGCTCTCTACACAATTTTGTATATTTTTAAGATTCACTCCCATTATACTCAGTTCAGCCCAAATTTTTCTTTCAAACTACACAAAATAAAAAAGACTCATAAAAGAACTAATATTTTCACATATGGGAAGCAAATTATTTGACCTTATTGAGTCTCTTACAACTGGTTCTTAATGTTTACTTTATTTCTCCTAGATATATATTTCCTTTAAGTTCTGCTGTTTTGTCACATATATCTGAAGGTCTTATAGTTTGTTATGTGTCCATTTTTTGTTCAGATTTATACTTAACTTTAATGGGTAAGTTACACTTGGTTGTAATCCCAGCTCTTTTGCTCTGTTAAATTTAGTATTCCAACACCTACAATCCTTCAACTTGGTAGCTGCTAGGTCTTATGCAATATTTATTGTACATCCACAATATTTAAATTTTGTTTCTTATTGCCTCCAAGTATTTTCTTCTTAACCTTGGAGCTTTGGAACTTGGCTAGGATATTTCTTTTAAATTTTCCTCCTGGGATTTCTTTTAGGTGACCAGTGGGCTTTTTTTTCTATTTTTATTTTGCCTTCTTGTTCTAGAACTTTGGAGTAATTTTCTTTGATAATTCCTTGTAATATTGTACCAAGATTTTTTTAGCATAATTTTCAGGCAGTCTGACTATTCTTATATTATTTCTCTTTGATCTGTTTTCCAAATCAATTCTTTTTCTGATGAGATGTTTCACAGTCTTTTTTATTTTTTCATTCTTTTGATTTTATTTTATTATTTCATTGTCTTAGAACATCATTAGTTTCCATTTGCCCAATTCCAGATTTCAGGAAATTATTTTCTTCCTTAAGTTTTTTATTCTCTGTTTCAAATTGGTTGACTTTTTTCATAATTTTATTGATTTTCTTGGATTACTCATCCTCCCCCCACTCTGATTTTTCCTATATCTCTCTTATTTGATTTTTAAAGTCTGTAAAGTTTTTCTAAGAAATATTTTTGTGCTTAGGACCATTTGACATTTCTCATCAGAAATAAATGAAATTCACTTGTATCATTGACAGTCTGTCTTTTTCCCTGAAAGATAATGCTCATTTTAGCTAGATAGTTGATTCTTGGCTGCAATTCAAATTCCTTTGCCTTTCAGAATATTCGATTTCAGGCCCTTCAACCCTTTAAGGTAGACTGCTAGGTTCTAGGTAATCCTGATTGTGGCTCCTTGATATTTGAATTGTTTCTTTCTGAATTCTTGCAATATTTTTTCTTGATCTGATAATTATGAAATTTAGCTACAATATTCCTTGGAGTTTTCATTTTAGAGTTTCTTTCAGGAGGTGATTGGTGAATTCTTTAAATGGCTATTTTACCTTCTAGTTCTTGGACAGTTTTCCTTGATGATTTCCTGAAAGATGATATGTAGGCTTTTTTTTTTTTAATCATGGTTTTCACAAAGTCCAATAATTTTTAGATTGTCTCTCCTATATCTATTTTCCAGGTCAATTGTTTTCCAATGAGGTATTTTACATTTTCTTCTATTTTTTCATTTTTTTATTTGACTGATTCTTGATGTCTCATTGAGTCATTCATTTCCATTTGTTCAGTTTTAATTTTTAGTGAATTATTTTCTTCAGTCACCTTTTTTTTAGCTTCTTTTGTTTTTGGCCAATTGAATTTTAAATGAGTTATTTTATTCAATGGATTTTTTTTCATTTAACAAATTCTGTTTTTCAAGGAGTCGTTTTCTTTTTTCATTTTGTCATATCTATTTTGTAAAGGGTTATATCCTTTTTCCATTTCATCAAGCCTATTTTGTAGTAGTTATTTGCTTTTTCCATTTCACTAAGTATATTTTAAGGAGTTTTCTTTAGATGATTTCTGTGTTTCCTTTTCCAAATTCTTTTGCAAAATTCTCATTTCCTTTTCCCATTTCTCTTTTACCTCTCTTTTAAGATCATTTTTGCATTCTTCCAAGAGAGCCTTGTGAAATAAGGACCAATTCATATTATCCTTTGGGGCTTCATCTGAAGATGATCTGCTTTTAGTGTCCTCAGGGTTTGAAATTTGTTCTTTTTCTCCATAAAAAAAAACTATCTATGGTCAGAGTTCTTTTTGCTTTTTTGCTCATTAAAAAAAAAAAAGTTGAATTCTGCTTTTACGGCAAAGGGGAGATTGTCCAAGCTTCCTGTACAGGTAACAGCAACTGTGCTGGGTCAGTGCTGACTAACTTCTGGTGCTGGGTGGGTGTGGCCAGATCCAAATTATTCTGGGGTTCAAGGGTTAACTGTTTGCCTTTTGTATTTGTGTTGGATGTCTTACAGCTAATCTGCTGATCTACTGGCTTGCAACCAGGACAGAGTAGCGAACACTGCTGTAGATTCCTCTAGTTATATTTCCCAGAGCAGGATGCCATGCCACCCTGGGTGTATACTGTACTTACACTTGGCCTCTCCCTCCATTCCCAATTGAAAAAGACTTTTTCTGAAGTTTTTCCAAAATGTCATCTGCTGGAAAATTGTTACACTCCAAATATTTGGGGGTTCTGTCACTCCAAAACCAATTCAGAGATTTGATTTGGTGTTGATCTGAGGGAGATCAGGGAGAGCTCAGATAAAGACCTATCTCCTCTCCACCATTTTGGCTCTGCCTCCATTTGACATTTCTCATTGAAGAAGGAATTTTTTTTAAGTTCTATTATCTTCCTTTGAATATGAACCTCTATCCCCATAGTAACTATTTATGGTTAAGTTCTTTTTCCTTTGCTTACTCATTTTAATTGTTTTTTTCTTTTATTTTTAACAATTATTAGTATGATCAAGTTCTAGTCCCAAGGTATGAGGAATTATGCCCCAATTATTGTTATTTTCTGAGGAGCCCAATCTGAGGCTTTCCTTTCTACTCCTAACCCTGGGGTAGAGTCCTGGGTTATTCACACAGTCCAGCAAATGACCTTATTCTTTGTGATCCCTCTGGCAACTGCAGACTACAATAATTGCCTCTTCTCTGGAACCTGAGACTGCTTTCCTGCTAGTGCCCACAGCCAGCAGGTTCCCTGCACCAAGTGTGTGGTGTATCATTCTAGGGAACCCAGCCTAGGATTTGTCTGATCAGCATGAGGTGCTTGGAATCCCTCGACAATGGAATTCAATTTTCTCTCACTCAGATATCAGAACCCCACACTGTTCATAGGATGAATATTTCTAAGGCTCAGGCTGCTTCCCAACCCCAGCTGCTCCCAGGGCTTGTTGTTCAATGATTCTACAGTTGCCCTGGAAGTGTTTGCACTTCACTCAGGCCAAACCTTTGCCTCTGGAAGTCAAATCTTTCCTGGGATCTTCTTAGGTTATTCAGAACAGGGATGGGAAACGTCCAGTCTGTTGGCTTTGCAAGACTTTCAAAATCATTTGATCTGGCCCTGCCAAGGCAAATGCAAATGACGATAGCCTTCCACTGCTCTAGTTCTTTAAATTGACAATTTTGTATGGCCCATGAAGAATGTTATAAATAACCATCTTAGGAGAACTGCTTTTCCTTGACTTTTGTTTATTTCAACTGCAATGTTCTGTCTTTTTCTGTGGAAGAAATTTGGAGAGCCTAAAGTTTTCTGATTTATTCCACCATCTTCCCATAATTTTCTCGTCTCTGAAATTCTTTATGATCAGGATTTCTATTTGCTATCCAGCACTATTCACCTCGTTTCCATTCCCAGATTTCCCAGATTTGAGATAAGTGAATGGTGAAATGGATTTGGAGACAGGATAAACTGAGTTAAAATTTAATCTAAGTAGCTAGATTTTGGGCAAATCATTCACCTCTTTTGAATTCTGTTTATTCACCTACAAGATAGAAATTAATAGTATTTAACTTGCTTACTTAAAGAGTACTTATTAACTTATTAACAACTTAAAGGGTTGTTGTGAGCATCAATTGAGGTAGCATGGGTAAAGTGTTTTGCAACTTTTAAAATAGTATGTAAACCATTATTTCCCTTTAAATTTTGTATATTACTGGATCTACTGAGCATAAACTGAGGTAGCATAGGCAAAGTGTTTTGCCAACCTTTAAAATGCTATGTAAACCATTATTTCCCTTTAAATTTTGTATACTATTGGATCCATTGATCCAATCACTATTTTCTTTGTGTTTTTTTTAAGATAGCAAGATCCCCTTATTTTTTTATGTTTCCCAGACATTGTCAAATTTCCAAAACAGCACTATTCTCAGCTAACTTAAGAAAGTGGCTTCAAGCACTCATTCTTTCCCAGAAGCTGCTTTAAGATTCTTTAGGAGGCAAGTGGATATCTTGAAAAGATTACAACTGTCTTGTCCTCTGAAATATGTTGTCTCATTCCCACTGTGTAAAAAATAGTCAGACTTCAAATTTCATCTTTCTTTTGGCTTGTGTCAGTACTGAATATAGAGTCTAAGAAACAACTTTGTTGATTAACAACCTGTGTGATATTAAGGCAAACCACTTAATTTCCCTACGCCTCTGTCAAATGAAGCTATAGCACAAGATATTCTGTGAAATCCCTTCCAAGACTAAATCTATCATCCTTTAAGATGAAAATGCATATCAATAGTAAGAAGCCAAATCCTGGTGAAGTTTGGATGATGGCTCTACTTTCTTGGTCTTTCTTTACCAAAAGTCTTGTGTGTGTTTGCTTCTTCAGATGAAAAACGCTTTGGACAATAAGTTCTGCATTGATCGGGGATCTGTGGCAGAAAAAACTCCAATCATGCATTTTTCCATGAGTATG
Organism: Myrmecobius fasciatus; assembly: GCA_023553655.1. NCBI lineage: Eukaryota > Metazoa > Chordata > Mammalia > Dasyuromorphia > Myrmecobiidae > Myrmecobius > Myrmecobius fasciatus. The sequence goes on along the minus strand of JAJPUD010012519.1, from coordinate 13,335 downwards.
AATCACAGGTATGGTCCCAAAGCAGACATTTCCACTCTGCCACCTCCCATTTTTCATACCTAAAATAAATCCTTTTATGGTTTGGTTCCTAATCTTTGGTTAGGTTTTGGATTAAGACCTAATAGAGAACTGGGGGAAGCTGGGAATGACTAATGGAAAGGAGAACTAAATATTATTCTAATCAAGACAATTATCCAAAACACTTACAATGATAAATGCTATCCACCTCCAGAAGAGAGAACTGATGAACTCTGAATGCAGATTGAAGCATACTTTTTTCCACTTTTTTTTTGTTTTTCTTGATTTTTTTTTTTTTTGCAACATGAATAATATGGAAATAATTGATTCTACATTGCTTGCCTTCTCAAACTGCATGGCAGGAGTAGCAGGAGGGAGAAAATCTGGAATTCAAAATTTCCAAAAAATATGTTAAAAATAAATGTTAATGAATTAAATGGGGCAAAGGCAGAGGGACAAGATTTGAGAGATACTGCAAAGGCAGAAATGAAAAGACTTGCATATTTAGGGGTTAGAAAAGGGATAGTCTTAGATGTTATAAGAAATAAGAGAAAGTTAGGGAGAAGGGAAGTTTTAAGTGGGGAATATGATGAATCTGGTTATTTGAAACCACATATATGGAATTCACATTCAGGATCCCTACACTTTCTGTTTTAGCATGATTTCCTTCAACCACCATCTTTCCAGACACACAGGCTGGCAATGTAAGCATCATACCCATTTCTACAATTTCCTTTCTCACCTTCCATACTCAATCTGTTGACAAGTACTATTTTTTTACTAATTTTTTTCTTTGTAATATCTCTAGTATATGCCCCCATCTCTCTTCTGAAAGTGCTGTCTCCTTGGTGCAGATGCTTATCATTTCATGTTGGACTATTGCAAAAGCCTGCTAATTGGTATCCCTGCTTCAAGTTCTTCCCATTCCATTCCAATTTCTATCATCTGTCACATTAATCTGATCCCATCAAGTCCCTATTCAATAAACTCCAGGGTCTCTTCCTGGAGTCACCTCTGGAATGAAATATAAAAATCTGTTTAGCATTTGAAATCCATTACAACCTGGCCCCTCTCCTTTTCAAGTTTTCCTACACTTATTCTTACACACACACACACACACACACACACACACTCCTCATCTCACCTCCCTTTATCAAGTTCTCTGTGATACAGTGATATTTTCACTTATTTCCCCATGCTTGGAATAATTTTTGACCTCCATCTCCTGGCTTTCCTGAAGTTCCAGTTAAAATCTCATCTTCTACACAAAGTCTGTCCTGACCTCCCTCCCTCTTATTTCTAGTGTTTTTCCTCCATTGATTATATCTAAATTATCCTGAATATTAGAAACAGCTAAGGGGTACTGTGGATGGAGTGCTAGCACATATAGGTGTTATATAAATGCTGCTGATTCTTAGAATTATTACTGAATTCATTTATAATTCTTTGCATTTTATATATTCTATTAAGTTATCTTTTGCCTTTCTAAGCCCATTATTTACATACTGTGTCTGCAAATAGTAAATGCTCTTTCTGCCATGTTACTGCTGAAGCTCAAGTAATGAAGAAAGTGGATTTCTTTTCACAGAGATTATCAGTGGTGCAGGAGAATCTGAGTTCAAATCTGGTCTCAGATACTTAACACTTACTAGGTGTATGAGTCTGAGCAAGTCAATTAACTTCAATTGCCTCCACCAACAAAAAATAAAGAACATAGAGATTCTCTTCTCTGTGGATGTCAATTGGGATTTAGGGGAGCAAGAGAGAATAAAGGGAGACCCCCTCTTCCCAGAAATAAGACAAGCAAACATAATGATTTCCCCATGCCCTGAGAGCAATCTGTTGCCTTTCCCTGAGTTAGGTCAATGACTCTGTACCCCTCACAGGCTACTTTATTTCATTTTAGGCTGTGTTCTACTTTCTAACTGGAGAGCTGTACCTGGGACTGTTATATAATGATAGGTTCTTTAAAAATTGGTGCCTTATGGATCCTGGCCAAGGGCCTGAGCCAAAATTAGCAGCATGCTCTGATGTGAAATATAAAGAGATGCATATATGTTGGGATTTTAAACAGGTAAGTTGATGGGGATTTTAGATTTTTGACTTGAAAGCCAAACACTATGCTAAGCTCTTTTTATTATTTATATTTTATATAAATTTATTATATTATATTATTATATTATGTCATTTGATCCTCATAATAACCCTGGGAGATAAATGCTATTGTTGTTCCCATTTTACAGTTGAGAAACTGAGGCAAAAAGAGATTAAATTACTTGCCCATGATCTCACAAATATTGAACTCTGGTTTTTCTGACTATAGGCCCAGTGCTGTATTCATTGCACCCCCTAAGTGCCCCATAAAACATGCTGGGTATGGGCTGGTATAGGGTATAGAGTACTGGACCTGGAGTTAGGAAGAACTCAGTTCTAATCGGGTCACTTAAAAGTTTAGTCTCAGTTTCCTCAACTATAAAATGAGGGTAATGATGGCATCTGCCTCCTGTTGAGAAGATCAAATGAAAAGAGCTTAGTAGAGTGCCTTACTCATAAGAGGCACTAGATAAATGCTTGTTCCTTTCCCTATGCCCTTACCTTCAGAGAAGGCTGAAATTAGGAGATCATTTGAGCTCAGGAGTTCTGAACTCCAGTAAGGCTAAAGTGAATAGATTGCTAAACCAAGCAGCAGTATGGTGATGTTCCAGGAGCTGAAGGCTACTCACCTGCCTAAGAAGGACAGCCTAATCTTCTCTAGGCAAGTCAGGCAAATTTGCAAATTTTCATCCTCCTTAGTTATTAGAAAGTTTCAGGGAGCACTTGGTAACTGCTGTTCCCTTCCCATAGAAAGTGTAAGTTACTCCGTAAGGTAAGGGATGTCTTTTGCCCAGTGGCAATATTTTATGCCAGGGTTGGTATCCACTAGTTCATTTTCATTAGATGACTTCTCAGTGGATATAAAAGAAGAAGGAGAGATGGCTTTGATTCTGGCAGAATCAAGAGTAATCAATTACTTGGTATTTAAGAATGAGGAGGGCTTGACACAGGTAAAGTCAGATTTTACTGTTCCGGCTTCCACAGTTTCAATTAACCATATCAACCAATCAATAAGCATCCGTTAAGTCTCATAAAGGGCATAAACTTTGCTAAACTCTGTGGATACTAAACTGAAAATGATACAGTTTGTGTCCTCAAGGAGCTTACATTCTATTGGGGGAAATCACATGTACAAATGTGGTTAATTCTGGACAATCTAATTCACATGACTTTTTAAAATCCCCCTTTCTTTATAAGAAGAAATTGGATATTTCTGCATGTAACTCTAGTTATAGAAAACAGCAAAGGTTGAGTAGAGAGAATGCAGATATGGGAAAAGAAGAAAATTTGTGGATAAGACACTTCATTGAAATAATTCCCTCTTCTTTTCCCATTCAGGGATCAGCTATCATCAACAGGGGCACTAAAAGGTGCCTAGAAATCCAGGAAGATGCCATAAGATTCTATATTCTCATCCTCCAGGAGTGCATGGGGCAAGTGTGGAACATCAACTATATTGTCAGAGACTGAGTCAGGACTGAGGCTAGCAAGTGACTTGATCCAAGAGAATAAATTGGTGGTAGTAGCTCTGGCATTTGGAAGGACAATGTCAGTCCTGACAGTGTTCAAAGGTGGGTGCTCATCATGACTATAAACAAGGGTAATTTTTGAACACCCAAGTTAAAGAGAATGCAAGCAAATTGATAGATCTAGTTTAGGAAGAAGTGGGACTTTTCAAGGGTAGGGAAGAGAATACTAAGACAAACTGTTTCTACCTTCTCCCAGCAAAACTCCCATTGACAATTATCACTGTTTGAAATTTATTGAAATAAAGACTATCTGGATGCAAGGTGTTTGTGTCTGTTGGTAGAAGGGGAGGGGAAAAATGACAATGTGTGCATTTATGTTTGGGTCTTAATAATGTTGTTTAGCCAACAATTTCTGTACTTACTCTATTTACTCTTTTTCTTCATAACTTCCCTTTCTTGTATTCTCAGAAGGCAGTCTAGCCCACTTGGTGCTTTTCTGTATGTCTTGAGAAGTGCTATTCTCATACAGTCAGGTGAAATTATATTCAGATGATCCTTTTAAATAAAATTCTCAAAAGGAATTTCTCTTGATAGCAAAGATTCTCTTTCATTTCCCCTTTTTTTTATAATTGAAATTGTTGTACACAGAAATAAGCCATGTAAACCATACAGGTGGAATTCAAATTTTCTAATCACCACTTTAATCTATATTCACCAGACTATTTTCCTCTAGCCACTCTCTAGTAAATGCAAAGACATCTTGGTATTGTGTCAGAGAGATAGACCAGAAGATCTAGGTTGAGCACTAACTTCCTCACATTTCTATGTGCCTCAAACTAGGGTTTCTCTGTGAAGGGATAGGTTGATCTGAAATCTGGGCTGGTGGAGAGTGTTCTCACACCAGGAATTACGAAACTATAGATCTTTTGAGTGTTTTTATTGTCTATTTGGAGTGTGGAGATATAACTTTGTATCTCTGGTGCTTAGTATAGTGCCTGGTACATAGAAGGCCCTCGATAAATGGTTTTTTTTTTAAATTTTATTTTATTTGCAAAACATATGTATGGGTAATTCTTCAACATTAACTCTTACATATCTTTCTGTTGCAAATTTTCCCCCCCACTCCCCACTCCTCCCCTAGATGGCAGGATATCCACTACATGTTAATTATGTTAAAATACTTGATAGATCGAATATATGTATACACATTTCCACACTTATCATTGTTGTGCAAAAAAAAATCGTATCTACACGAAAGACATATCAGATAAAGGAAACACAATGTAAGCAAATATTAATCGAGAGTATGAAAATGTTATGTTGTGGTCCACATTTCACATCCCTCTCTCTGGGAGTATGTGGCTTCCTTCAATGAACAATTGGAAGTGGTTTGAAACATTTCATTGTTGAAGAGAGCCATGTCCATCAAAATTGATCGTCATATAGTATGGTTGTTGCCGTATATAATGATCTCCTGGTTCTGCTCATTTCACTCAGCATCAGTTCATGTAAGTCTCTCCAGGCCTCTCGGAAATCGTCCTACTGGTCATTTCTTACAGAACAATAATATTCCATAATATTCATATACCATAATTTATTCAGCCATTCTCCAATTGAAGGGCATCTATTCAATTTCCAGTTTCTAGCCACTACAAAAAGGGCTGCCACAAACATTCTTGCACATGTGAGGCCCTTTCCTTCCTTTATGATTTCTTTGGGATATAAGCCCAATAGAAACACTGCTGGGTCAAAGGGTATGCACAGTTTGATAACTTTTTGAGCATAGCTCCAAATTGCTCTCCAGAATGGCTGGATCTGTTCACAGCTCCACAACAATACATCAGTGTCCCAGCCTTCCCACATCCCCTTTAACATTCATCATTATCTTTTCCTGTCATTTAAACCAATATGACAAGTGTGTAGTGGTACCTCAGAGTTGTCTTAATTTGCATTTCTCTGATCAATAGTGATTTGGACCAACTTTTCATATGACTAGAGATGGTTTTAATTTCATCATCTGAAAATTGTCTGTTCATATCCCTTGACCACTTATCTATTGAAGAGTGGCTTGAATTCTTATAAATATGAGACAATTCTCTATATATTTTAGAGATGAGACCTTTATCAGAACCCTTAAATGTAAAGATGATTTCCCAATTTATTGCTTCCCTCCTAATCTTGACTGCATTGGTTTTGTTTGTACAAAACCTTTTTAACTTAATATAGTCAAAGTTATCTATCTGGTTTTCAATTACGAGTTCCAGTTCTTCTTTGGACATAAATTTATTCCATCTTCATAGGTCTGAGAGGTAAACTATATTACGTTCCTCTAATTTACTTATATCGATAAATGTTTTGTAATTCAATTGCTTTATTGTCTGATGGTATTTGCTAAAACATTGATAAATAGCAGAGGGTATGTTGACTGATCCACCTAGGTGTTTATTATCACATAAACCTGTATCCTTTGGGCACAGGTAATAGTTTCTGTTGTTGAGTCTCAAGGCTATTTCTAAGAGGTTTTTGTACACTTTAGCTACCACCAACACAACTAAGTCTGACCCACAAACCAGCTCAAATCTGAACATCATTTTGACTTTCTAAGTCAGGTCCCTGAGAACTTTTAATTACCAATTAAATCCACATAAAGTTAAAGATTTAAAACTTTGTTAAGGAATTAAGGGAAGACAAATTGAAATATAACAGGTAGAAGCAAAAATAAATAAAAAGAGCATAGAACCACTGTCATAAATAAAAGAAGTATTAGCCAAGGTATATTAGCACACTGAAGTTAAAAATAGCTATTGGGTATCTCTGAAGAAATGAACACAGAAGATTGTAGCAGAGAGAAATACCCATAAGATGAGACAAGTAGAGTCTGGAGATTCAGCAAAATGTCCAGAAATCACTAGGAGGAATGATCAGGATGTTCTCAAGGACTAAGAGTCATCTTGAGATCTTTCCTTTTGTTCTGGTTCAAATATCTTTGCATGTTAAATCAGAGAGGATCTTGGGAATGACAAATTCTTAAGTAGCTAGTTGTCTTTACCAGAGGGTTATGATCTTTCTCTCTCTGGGTATAAAGGAGACCATTAGAGTGAGAATGTACTCAGTGGTTACATCACAACCACTGAGTACATTCTCGTCTAAGGGGGTAAGTTATTCTGTTTTTTGTTTTTTTGTTTTTGCTTTTTGCAGAGGCAATTGGGGTTAAGTGACTTGCCTAGGGTCACGCAGCTAGGGAATGTTAAATGTCTGAGACCATATTTGAACTCAGGTCCTCCTGACTTCAGGGCTTGTGCTCTATCTACTGCACCAAACTGCTCTAAGTCATTCTGTTTTCCTCAGGATCCTCAACTATAAAATAGGGATAATAATAGCATCTATTTTGCGAAGCTATTGTGAGGATCAAATGAGGCAATACTTATTAAGAACTTAGAACAATGTCTGGCACATAATAAGCACTATGTAAATATTAATTATTATTATTATATTACTATTGTTTTATATGTGTGTCTATTCTCCTGATGATTAGTATGTGAATTTCTAAGAAAATATAGGTTAATGAAAGCATTGATTGTTGTGGCTTTTTAAAAATTCTATTTTATTAAATGTCTTTAAATTGAATTAATTGTATACTCTGGTTGAATAGAAAAAAAGTAAATGTAGTAGGGCTTTTAAGTATGGTTTTAAATGGATGGACCTACTAAATATCTTGAACCTGAGTTAATTTTCTGGGGGTCTGGTGTGAAAGTGCAGATGCCCCCAAGTGCTTCATTGTCATAGACAGATTAACTTAGCAAATTTCCAAAAGTAATCCAGTTTATTTTTCCTTCCTTTTCAACTCTGAACCCAGATTGTGGTCAGTCTGTATTGTCTGCTTCAGATATACACAATGTTGGATATGCTCTATACAGCATTTCTCTGGATCCATACTGAATTTAGTCAATAGACATTGATCTATTGGCTCTTTCTGTGATGTGATGAACAGAACCATACCTTTCTACTACAACCCTCAAAAGAAATAAGCTAAACTTTATTTTTATTATACAGATTGACACTGGTATCTTCAATCAATCTTTACATCAGATAGTCCTGTGTCATCTTCATACATAAGGGATCCTAAAGGGAGCTCAATGGTATGGAGGGATTGATGTAGTGTTCTTATTCATTCAATTTCAAGGTATTGAAAAGTATTGCAATTTATATATGTACAATTAAGTAGCTTTACAGACTTATTGTCTCATTTTAAATGAAGTAACCTTCACAAAATAGATAAGTGGCTTCAGAAAGATTCCTATTAAGAGGCTATGTATTACAGAGAACTTTAGGTGAGCACCAAGCCAGCAAGAAAATGCAGAGCTTACATTTCTTTTACTTCCAGCAAAAACGCTTTGTCAATCATATTATAAGATACTATAAAAACCAACCACGATTTAATCAGGTATAAAGAAAGGTCATCCAAAAAGATTGGAAATTGTCAAAATTATTATTTGAGGGGCAGCTAGGTGGTGCAGTGGATAGAGCACCAGCTCTGAAGTCAGGAAGATCTAAGTTCAAATATTACCTCAGATACTTAACCTTGGGCAAGTCACTTAACCCCAATTGCCTCAGGAAAAAAAATAAATAAAAGAAAGGAAAATTATTATTTGAAGTAACAGTTACATTAAGTATCTTTAACAATGAACTTGACTAACTGTATACTGTGTCTTAAAGTATTTGCTAATGAGAGCAAATCATTTACAAATTAAACTTTTGTTTCTGTAATGATAAACTGATATTTTAAAAGTGCTTTGCAAACCTTAAGGTATTATTCTATAAATGCTAGCTATTATTAGATAAAGCTCCATCCAATGTGTAAGGGGAATTCCTCTAGCAATGTATGTTTCCCGAGTAAGGTTTCTATAGAACTCTGTGTATGTATTATCTTTTAATCCCCCCACTTTCAGTACAAGGTGCCTGTAAAAAAAGTAGTGTCTGAAGTGTTGAGAACAGAAAGACAAACTAAAATATGATCCTTGCCCTCAATGAACCTATATTTTCCTAGGAGAAACAACACAAGTAAATAAATACAAATCATATACAAATACTATTCCACCACTTTTTTTAATTTTGTTTTTTCAGTAATATCCACTTATTCCATATTTTGAATGTAGGTCATTATCAGAGGTATGTTGTGGTCTTCTTGAACCCCTCTTAGGTCTCACCTTTGTCCTTCAGAGGATTCTTCAGAGACCGTGGTATTTCAAGATTCACAGCCATGCACAGTCATTGGGAAAACATTTGTATTGAAAAAATGGATCATAATCCTGGTCAATAACCTAGAATTGTTAAAAGTTTGTTCAGTTCTCCAAATGCAAACTGAATTATTTTCTGACTCATCTGCAATTCTAAGCCCAATTTATTCTCCATCTACCATACCTGCTCCAAATACTAGGACAATGTTACTCAATGGACTCATTTAATGGTCTCCAAACTTTTTTTGATCATGCACTCTATCAATAAAAGATTTGTGAGTATATAACTTCTCTCTATATGCATATATTTATTCATAAAGTATATATGTTGTCAATGTATTACTATGTGAATTACATATAAGAATGGAAGAAGATAGATAAAATAAACATAACTTTAAAAAGTAACTTTGAATTTTATCTGAATAATGTGAAAAACCTTTCTGTACTCCCTTTTTAAAAAATCTTAAAATGTAAATGAAGTGTATGAGAAATATAAGTAGCCTTCATTATTCTTGAAAATCTTGATTTAATGTTTTCTGATGCAGCCATTTGAAAATGTGGTTCTAAGTTTAATTTATTCAAATACTTGATTTTGATGCTATTCTAGCTAGAAGAGATACTTAATAAAGATAGAAATATATCCAAAGGGAAGAAATATGTTAACTTCAATTGTTATTAAATCATGATATTAACTTTTAAATCCTAACCACCCATTATACAAAGTTTTTTTTTTTAATTTGGCTATTTCCTGATGTCCATCAATTTTCTTTGCAAATTCTTCAGAAGGTTTTACAATTTTATATTTTTAACAATTGGGTTCAAAATTTTTCATTTGGAAGGTCTTTGAACAGATTCCAAGCAGTACTTGAACTATTCTATGATCTCCTTGTCATAGTGGTGGGAAGAAATGTACTCCATCAGCAGCTCCCATCTATGGCTCTTCACTATCCCTCTTCTCTTATATATAATTTATTTACCAAATCTTGCCACTCCTACCTCCACAACATTCCTTCTCTAACTCTTCTTTCTAGTCACAAATATCAAAATTTTAATTCAGGGTTTTAATCATTTCTTGCTAATCTATTGCAATGACTTAAAAATCCTCCCCCAAGTCTCTTCCCACTCACTGATCCAACCACTTGGGAGAGCAATATGGAACTATGCCTAAAGAGCTACCAAACCGTCCATGTCCTTAGGATCCAGCAGTGTCTCTACTGGGCTTATATTCCAAAGAGATCATCAAAAAGGGAAAAAGACACACGTGCAAAAACATTTGTAGCAGCCCTTTTTGTAGTGGCAAGGAACTAGAAACTGAGTGGATGCCCATCAATTGGAGAATGGCTGAATAAGTTATAGTATATGAATGTTATGGAATGTTATTTTTCTGCCAGAAAGCATCAGCAAGGCTATTTCAGAGAGGCCTGGAGAGACTTGCATGAACTGATGCTAAGTGAAATGAGCAGAACCAGGAGATCATTGTATCCAGAAACAGCAAAATTATACTATGATCAGTTCTGATGGGTGTGACTCTTTTCGACCATGAGATGATTCAGGCCAATTAAAATGATCTTGTGATGAAGAGAGCCATCTACACCCAGAGAGATGACTATGGGAACTGAGAATGTTTCACAACATAACATTTTCATTCTTTTTTGTTGTTATTTGCTTGCGTTTTATTTTCTTTCTCATTTTTTTGCTGTTTGATTTGATTTTTCTTGTGCATCAAGGTAATTGTATAAATATGTATGCTTATATTGGATTTAACATATAGTTCTATTATGTTTAACATATATTGGATACTTGCTATCTAGGGAAGGTAATGAGAGATAGAAGGGGAATTGGAACACAGGGTTTTGCAAGGATTAATATTGTAAAATTATCATTGCATATGTTTAGAAAATAAAAAGCTTTAATAAAAAGCGAATATATTTCTTGAGAGTAGAGACTATTGTTTAGGTATTTTCCTAGTTGCCAGTACTCTTCCCTGCAAATAATTTCATATTTCCTCACCTGTGTACTTAAATTAAGTCAGATAGAATTTAAGATCATTAAAGGCAAGAATTATTCTTATTTTTTGTTTATATCAAAAGTCAGCTCCTGTTCTTTGTACCAAGTATATGTTTAATAACTGTACACTGAACTGAACTGAATGCTGGCATATTCCAGGTTAGATGCTGTTTTAATATCAGGGACCATAAGAAGTAGCTTTAGGTGGAGGTGGGGCCTGAGAAAATGCCTTGTCTGGGCATACATCAGCTGTATTTTTTTTTTAGAATTATAAAGCAACTCAAGGAGAGAGAGCTGCTCTTTCCATGGCTACCTGGTCATAGTGGAAAAATCTTCAGGGTGAAGAACTTGGAAAAATGTTGGTGGAGGATATGTTCTTCAGTGTTCAGATTCACAGACACGGTGCTACATCCCAAAGCCATGATGTGAGAAATTGGGACAAGAGTAATGGCTCAGTCAGATTTGGTACATGTTAGATGGCTCAAAGAACAGAAGTTCCTGAAGGTATAATGTTTCATAAATACATGTTTATACTGTGGATGCTTTCAGTTGAGGGGAAAAGGAAAGGGAAAAGAAGGAAAAAATCTGGAGCAAACCAAATGGTTATCCAGAAGCATGAGTTGGATGTGTCCAAAGTTGGTTGATAAGTTCTAAAATAGAAAGACATGCAAATATTTTAATATAATTAACATGTAGTAGACTTCCTGCCATCTAGGGGAGGGGAGGGGAATAGGGGGGGGAATTTGTAATGGAAAGCTTTGTAAGGATCAATGTTGAAGAACTATCTATACATATGTTAAGCAAATAAAAAGCTTTAATAAAAAAAATGGAACGACATGGATCCCAAGCATTAAGATAATGGAGAATGCAATGTGGCTCACCAATATTCAGCTCCTCACCTGATAGTAGTGGTCACTGGCTCACTTTTCACATAAGATGAGGTGGATGGGGGACAGCTTGAAATATATAACTTTTGAGGGATATTTATATAAAATAGAAAATAAATAAATATCAAAAAATATTCTCTTTCATTTAGCTCAGGAGATTCCACTCAGGATGGAGTCCTGAAAATTTTAAATAAATAGAAGGTCAGAACCACTCTCTTTCTCTTTACATTGCCTTCCTGCTACTGTCCTGCAGTGTTTAAATACTCTTTATTCAGAAATAGTGAAGGATATAAACTGAAACATTTATGATCAGCCACATCTTTATCTAGCTGACATCTAAGCTATTTAAGCATAAATGTAAATAAACTTTAAGTAACAGATAAGCTTTGTATTGAGTATATGCTTTCCTGATTTAAAAAAAAATGAAGGAGATGTAGATCAAAAAATAAAAATAAAAATAAAAGAAATCACCACTGCATCAATTCAATACAGCAGACAATCTAGCACTAATTTGATATATCTCTCACTCTTGGTTTTTTGTTGTTTTTGTTTTTTGTTTTTTGCAAAACATATGTATGGGTAATTCTTCAACATTAACCCTCACAAAGCTTTCTGTTACAAATTCCCCCCCCCCACTCCCCACTCCTCCCCTAGATGGCAGGATTCTTACTCTTCTTTCAGAGGTCCCAGATATGATGGCTGTGTTGGAGTCATCATTTTCATCACCCTCCTTCCTATTTCTAAACTGTCTCTCTAACCCTCATTCTTTTCCTAGTACTTTCTTGCCCAATACCTATATGAATAAGTGAAAAAAGAATTGGTTTTGGAGACAGGAGATCCTTGTTGGAATCCTTCCTCTGTTGTTACCACTGCTACCTTGGGCAAAGCAATTAACCTCTCTGAGTCTCAGTTTCTTCATGTGCAAAATGAGAGGCTTAGACTATGATTTCAGATATTTTTTCAGTTCTAAGACATTTAGTGTGTAATGCTTTTAATGTTTCTGTGCTCTTCAGATTATCAAAGAGAGTAATGTGTTCTTTAACGAATGTAAAAACTTCAAGTAATAGATGAAAAAGAGTGTCAATAGAAAAGAGGGAAAATATTTATATGTTTGGAGATAAAAGAAGAGGAAGGAAAAAAAGAAAACTCCCTGGCCACTTCTAGATGTAGGTTATTGCTGAGTTGCTATCCACCATTTCTGGAAAATGAAAAACAGGACAGGCACTATACTAGGGAAAGGCAAATTTGTCATGGTTTTGGAAAAAGGCAACTAGAGATAGTGCTTTGAGATCTTTGGGTAAAATGATGACTATAAGTGTTGCCCATATAGCATAAACTGAAATATATTTCTTTTTTTTTTAAATTGAGACATGTAGGCTTTATTTACACGAAGTATGAAGCAATCATTACTTCTGGTTGATTCAGTTGAGAGATCTTTGTGATTGCCTTCTTTTTTTTTTTAAATTTATTTAAAGCTTTTTATTTGTATGACATGTATATGGGTAGTTTCCCAACATTGATCTTTACAAAGCTTTCCATTACAAATTTTACCCCCAGTCCCCTCCCCTCCCCTAGATGGCAGGAAGTCCACTACATATTAATAATGTTGAAATGCTTGAGAAG